>JAVQJF010007812.1:0-40469 GCA_036023855.1 Gadopsis marmoratus
GAGAAGAATTATAAAACCCTTGGAAGCAAAGGTGGAGGCCTATCGTAGGCAAAGGTGGAAGGAAAAAGGAGTGTGAGAACGGCTGGGAGTCGCTCAAGCATCAACCTGAGTTCAAAGGGAATGATACACGGTTATCTTGAATATATAAGGTAAACATCTGTGCTGTCTACTGAATGCAGCTGCTGCAGGATGTGAAACTGGACACAGGGAGGAACAGAGGCAGAGAAAACCTGGACACAACCTGGTCTCAGGCTTGATCTGTTGACCTTCAGGCAGTTAAACATGTTACAGCTCCCCAACACAGAGAGAAATTAATACCAAAGAGAATAGAAGTCATTAATAAAGGCTTATAACAACACTTTCCATTACACACAGCACATAATGCAAATACATAGCACACCGAATAACTGAATAAAAGCAATATGGTAAAAAACGTCTAACAACAACACTATCAGGTTTGTCTGCAAGGCCTGGACTTCACCAGTCTCACTGCCTTCTGGGTAGAAGCTGCATTTGAGCCTAGTTGTTTTGGCCTTGATGCTCCGCAGCCTCCTACCTGAGGGAAGGGGATCAAAGATACCTTGTACATAACAAGAGTAAGTGAATGTGAGCATTAATATCCATATAAGCTTAAACAGAAAAAGGTGATCTAGACCTGAGACGCTTACTGATTTCACTCCTGGAGACGGCCAGAAAAGTGAATGGGGGAATCGGAGCTGGGGCCTAAAGTGATACCAGAGAAGGGGGGGAGGAGGGCTAGAGGGTGGTGACTCGCCTTTATGATGCTGTTTGCTCGAGCTGCTACCTGAAGGGGAGTCAAACATTACAAGACGCTCTCTGCTTTTGTGGTTTAACATTATTTTATTCTGTTCAACTTCAAGGTCACATTTCTCTTGCAAACTCCTTTTCATGGCTGATTTGTTGCACTTGCACAAACAACACCAAACACGCCTAAAGTCGCACAGAGTGGATCAGCTCCTTAGGAACAGCTCTACACTTAGTTTGTTGTTAAAGGGGATTAACACTATCCCTGAGGGTTAACCCAGGTTCTAATGTTCAATCAATGCATTGAGATCTAATTAGTTTGACACCACTTTCATTTATTAGCTTACCAGGTTTACTTGGAGAGTGGTACTGGTGGTACTGGTGACCTCTAGGAAATCAATTTCCATCTACTGCAAAACCCCACAGGGATAGGTTTAAATGTTTTGTATCACAAATGACCTAACACACATCCTCCTTTCTCTGGTGTTGAAAACCTACAAGGCCACAAGAGAAACACCCTCCGGGCTGTGCGTCTGCATCTCAGACAGGCAAAGCTCATATTCTAGCTTTCCATGAAGACGTCTGCATAAGAAAAGTTCCTGAATGGCACAGCAAGTTAGGAGGCGTCTAAACCATATCAGCATATTTTTCTAAAGCTGTTGGCCTCCGTTAATCCCAGGTGTCACAACCCTTTTCAAAGCCCACAGCAACTACACAGACCTCTGACTCACCATAATGGTGGCCAGCAAAACTGACGCAAAGGTTTTCATTTATTTCTTAGTTTACAACCAAGACTAGAATTTAGAGCCACGCTAGCAGATCTTCCAAGACTGAACTTGAAGCACACAGCAGGGCTTCGAGCGGGAGGATGACATCAGTGTGCTCAGTGACAATTCTAACACGCTGGTGTTGATTTAGCAGGGAATATTTAGCAGGTTCACAATCTAACTTTAGCATGCTAACATTTACCAATTAGCACTAAGCACAAAGTCAGGGAACCACCAAAGTCAGTAGATGTTATCCTTGAGGGACCTTGAATATCTAAAAGGAAAGCAGTCCATCCAATAGTTGTTAAGATCTTTTACCCAAAACCAGAAATGTGAAACGTCATTGTGGTGCAAGAGGAAAAGTCAAGGGCCCACCTAAGTCAGTAAGAGTCATCCTGTGGGGACCATGACTGTCTGTATATGTACAGTATGTATGCAGTATATGTAAATTGACAGAGACATTTCACTCTGAACCTAAAATGTTGGCATTATGGTGGTGCTGGAGGAGATGTCAGAGGCTCACCAAAGTAATTAGAATCTACCCTCTAGGGACCATGAACATCTGCAGACCTACGCTGCTAGCTTGGCTAACAATCTGCCATCTCCTGATGGAGTAAGGAAGAATGTTAAAGCTAACCAAAGCATTGTGGGGTCATTTTAAACACTCAGAAGCACAACCTCAGCAACTCAACACAGTAGTTTAAGAAAACAGAACCAAAGAAGTTCTCAGCTCAGCTCAGACAGATGTCTATGTGCTTCATCAGATCTCTGTGGCGAGTGGCAGGATGCTGGGCCCGGCAGCCAGAACGTTCCAGGGAGCATTCGTCCGCCAAGCTGCTGCGAGGGGAGGATGTCAGTCCATCTCTGGGGGGTGAAGACAGTGGGAGCCACTTCACATGAGATGCGATCCTGATGGTCCCTCTAAAATAAATCATCATAAGTCATCCATCACTTATGGTTAATAAGACTCTGGGTGATTAAATCAGCCTTTTCAAGTGGTTCGATCATTCTTGAGCAGCAAAACTTAAGGCTGCACTAATCAATATATTAATATTAACAGTGGATCAAATTAAGTATCACCTAACTGCATTTTCTCTGAGCTCTATGGGGCCGTTTTGGTTTTCATCAGGCTCGTTTCCAAAAGTGAAGTGAATGTTGGCCTAAAATATGTCAGGTGCTGCTCTGTATCTGCTGGATCTGTAGTGTAGGCTATTGTTTGCAATAACAGCTTTATACAATACGACAGTGTGTCAGTGTCGTGTTTTTAGGTAGTTACGCTGCCCGCAGTGCCCCCCCCCCAATAATAATAAATGAACACAGCTTTAAGGTTCATCACAGATGAAGTTGGGGTATACGAATTACTAATCTAGTTCTTTGCAGTATTCATGCCAACCTTTGACTGTTAGTCACTCGGTCTGTGTTCTTTCTCTTCAGAATCATGAACTGCTTCTTCTCCTCGAGGTTTTCTGAAGTAATCTTGAGCTAAAATTGAAAAGGTTTGCATTACAATGGACAATATACAATAGTACAAGTGTGGGAATAATAGTTTTCAGACATAAAGAGCGATCTCCTTTGCTTATGTGAGGACAGACATTTCTAGCATTGGTTAGTAACATCTTCCTAGTATTCCTGGAATTTCTAGTTAATACAAAGGATTTACTCGACTAGGTGGGCTAAGGGACCAAAACTGAGATGAGTGATACAAAGAGGGCGCCTGTCATACCTGTTGCTCCAGATCTGCAATCTTGTCTTTGTATGCATGATACTGATTTACCATATACCTCTGGTAGAAATTCAACTGAGAAGAGAGATTTATTATTATTATTATTTGGTGACCTTCTTCCATCGCATGAAGATGGTAACATTTGTCATTTTTCTAACTTACTGAATGAATAGTTCAACGAAGACATACCTGCTGCTCCAAGTCAGCTGACCTGTGCTTCTCCTGATCCAACCTGTGCTGGAGGTCTTTGGTCTCATGCTCGAGTCTTTCGTTACGCTGCTGCACCTGGTTCACTCGGTTCTTCTCTGGAATGAGAGAAGCAGTGGATGAAATTGAAAAGTTAAAGAAGAAGAAATTACACATTGACATAGACAATCACAGATGCTAGATAAAGCCTTAGCATGCACCACGCAGTGATAAAATGCTTGATTTTGACAATGCATTGCAAGCCACAGATTCTGTAATCGGGCAATCTCCACATCTTAAAACCCTTGTTGCCCCAGTTGTGAGCGCCCCCTGTCCCTCTGGCTCACCATCTGAACTGTCCTCTTTGTGCTGCTGTGAGTCGGCCTGACTGGCTATCAGCTGTTTCTTCAGCAATATGTTGTCATATACAACTGACCGCATGTGGGTCTCTCTCTGCTCGGCATAATGAACCAACATCCGGTTCTTCCCCAAGGCCTTGGGAAATGAATAAAGCAATGAGACGCACATAACAGAGAAAGACACAAAGAGTTGTGCCACGAGGCTGGATTCAGCAACACATGTGTACTGTACAATTACACACTTACATCGCTGACGCGGTTTTCGAGCTCTGCTACATATGTCGGGGCCGATTCACCTGAAGCGGAGCTCTAATCGACAACAGAAAAATACAGCACAGCATTACACACGTGTGACTGGGCCGACTTTACCCAACTGCTTTAATGCAATAGGTGGCACTGTGACGCGTCATCGCAAAGCTTCAAACACAGGTAGTCACATTCTCAAGTGTTATGACCTCTGCAATATCCACAAGGTCACTGTGATGGTATGCTCTGTAAGAGGAAGTGGGCTTTCATGGAGAACAGTATTCCTCCTTTAAATGGAGAGTCTTAAAACACAACTGCTGCCATCTAGTGGTGTAAAACTGGGAACAGGCGATAGGGGACTGAAAATGTTATTAGTAACATGTGCTTTTCCTACTCCTAAAATGTCTGCATGGAAAATGGCCTATTATGCTATATGTTTAGTGTTAGCATTAAGCACTGCAATGGTTTAGCTGGAAGTGCCAAATATCATGAATTGTAAAAGTCTTTGGCCCGTCATCTACTGACAACTCTGCAGTCTGACAGTTACAGGACAGAGGAATCTCTGAGAAATGTTTCACTAAAGCTCAGCTACTGTGTAACAAAAGCTACACAGCTGGAGTTAAACGCACAGCGTGAGCAGCCTCTGCTAGTTGACTTGTGTTGGGTAAACAGCACAAACACGCCACTGATTGTTTGAGTTCACCTTCAGCAGCTGGTGTTCTGAAAGTCGACGAGACAGCTCAGCCACGGCCTTCTTCAGGTCGGCGTTCTCCTCCCTCAGACTGCTGGCCACCGTGTTCTGCTCCGAGCTGAACGTTTTCCTCAACCACCGTTTGAATTTAGAGAACACCATCTCAATCTGACCCTGAACAGCCCGACACAAAACAGTCTCAACAATAAACACTGTGAATGAATCCAAGTGTGTTTCCTCTCAGCTGTTGACGTTGGCAAACGCAGCAACGCAAATTAATAGCTGCAATAAATGGTAACTGTTTCTACATTAGCTATATGGTGAAGATATACGCGACTCGTCTGACTCCATCCTAAAGTGAACACCGTCACTAACATTTAAAGTCAACTTATGTGGCAGCTGAACACGTAGATCATCTGTTCAGCCAACTAATGACATTCATGTTGCTCCACTTGACACAAAGCTGCCATTTTCATCAGTACCTAACAATTAGCCAGCGTTAATAATCGTCACAACATTACTCACTTATTTTGTCAGCCGTCTTCAAAAACCTCTTGATGTCTTCAAGTTTGTCCTTTTATCCGTCCTTTGTCCTGTTTAGGCCTGTGGTTACTATTTATTGAGTTAAGAGAGGATTGTGGACACAAGTGACATTTAGTTTATTAGTCCAGATTTATATATCATATATAATACCAGACTTGTATATTATATATCAAAATGTTGACTTTAATCTTAGAATATTGGCTTTAATCTCAAAATATTGGCTTTAATCTCACAATAAAAAGAAGCCAGGCAGCATACAAGCAGGTGGAGGCCATACAAACTACTGAGGAGCATCTTGAGTTGCTGCAATGACATTTCAGCAACATGGACCAGCCTGCGGCATCATTTTTAGGGCCCGAGCAGGGAGTCTGAAGGAATTATTATTTGTCCTAAAGAAATGCCTTGTTGGGGGCTGTATCATGCTCAAAAAGTCATGAAAGTTGGCACGTGTATCAGAAGTGGTGAAAAATTTGATATTTTATGGGTCTTGAGCATATGTGTGGCAAAATGGCTCCATGGCGCCCCCTACAAACGTTTAACAAACAAGCCCCTGCATCCCGTGTCACGTACACGCACCAAATTTTGTAGGCTTATGTATCACGTCCAGACTGCCGTAAACCAAACAGGAAGTCAGTTATATTGCATTAGGGCCTTTCGGAGGGTGTTACTTTGTCGAACTCCTCCTTCAAATTTTATCGGATCGACTTCGAACCTGGGCTGTGTCATCTAAAGGCCTTCGCCACGAAGAATCAGGAGGATGGGAGTATTAACTTGAACGGCGTGGAAGTTATGCTGTTGCAGTGAAACAGGAAGTGGTTTAGAACTTTACTGTGCATTGTCAAGATGCACCAAACTTGACACATTTTATGACATATATGCCGCCCCCCCCCAGGCCTGAACCCGACTATACACTCATTGTTGTCCGTGGTCATAGCTCCACCTAGTGACAGCAGGAAGTGTCAGGCTTCATACTCGGACATGCTACTCGCCAGACGGTTGAGCGCAGCAACTTCAAATCTGGCCAGTAAGATGTTGATGATGCTTCACAGTGAAAATAGTGACTTTCACAAAAGGGGAGTGGCCTATCCGTGGTGGCAAAGTCTGATGTACCATCAGGAAACTATAAACAGCTGTAACTTGGCTGAATTTGATCACATCTTTTCTATATTCAATCGTATCATATTGCAATCAAAGTCATTGTGCCACCTAGTGACAATAGGAAGTTTTTTCCACATAGGTTTAATCGCAGCTCCCAGTGGGATGATCAGAACCATCTCAAATGTGGCCCCGGCAGCCTTATGACCTTGATGATGCCTCAAGGTGATGACTGTGACTTTTCGTCCAACAGCCTAGCCTGGGGAACGCATTCTTCGCCATACACAGGAAGTGGATTCTAACTGCGCTGTGCATTGTCCTGTTTGTCTTCCTGTAACTTAAAACCGGAGTCAAGTTCCTTGTCCATGAACATAAATACAATAAAGCCGATTCTTTAATCTCAGAATATCAATTTTAATGTCATAATAAAAAAATAAAAAAGTCAGAACTCACATGTGGCCCTAATCCTCTTCCGTAATCACTTAATGCCATAAGACTGTTTTTACGTGCACATTGTCTGTATATGGCTGCGTAACATGGAAGCTAACTTTTATTGGACTGAAGAGGCAGCGTCACTGGCTCCAGTATCCAGCTCTGAGAATACATCCATGCTTAGCTTGCATGGCTCACAAGGTAGAGCGGTCGTCCATAACCCCAGAGTTGGTGGGTGGATCTGTGTCCTTGGGCGAGACACTGAACCCTAAGCTGCCCCCGGTGGAGGCCAGCATGGAGCATCAGTGTGTGAATGGGTGAATTAAACGACTGTTACAGCGCTTTGGGTTTCAACGGTTGGCGCTACACAAGTAAAAGTCCATTTACTGTTTCTCAACATACCAAAGCACCATCCAATGATGTCACAGTGGCGTCTGGTGAAGTCGGACTCCAAACAAGGTGATGGTGCTCTGGGCTACCTGTTCACAAATTCTGCAGCACAGATCCTGTGAATTCTTAGTCATGACCTTCTTTAATATATTATTTCTGACATTTCCGCCTGTGCCAGAGAGTGAGTGACAGCTGAAGAGAGGACAACATGCAGCAAAGACCCAGCCCCACTACATAGCACACTTTCACTGAGTATTATGAGAACTGCAGGGTCAGAGGTTTGACTGCTCTGTACTGTGATGCATCTGGCCATCAAGTGATTTCATATTTCCAACAATACTTTGAAATGGATTTCAGCCGTCAGCATTCACATGCATTCTGTGTCCGACCATCTGCTTCTGACTTAATCATGAATTTGGTTGCTTTTCAAACCATAAAACAGTTGTGAACACAGTTGTAGACACTAAAATACAATTCAGAAAGGGCATCCAATTATGATTAGAGTCTAATGTGCAAGTAACAGCGCGTGCTGAAAGTATAACCACACAGATACGGGATTTCTCAGGTTGATACTGAAAGTTAAACCCTGCAAATGCATTTGCAGTAACATTCATGTGAGACCCCTCAATGTGGTTATTAAACAATTGTGGCCATTATATGTAGAGAGCACAACATTTTACAGTGAAAAAGAAACCCGTTAGTGCTCTCTGGACAAACAGCAACAGTGACAACCGTTTCTAAATGATCACAAACATTAACTTTGGCATTTCTGAAATGTATTACCCATCAGCTGACACACGTCCTGAGTTATGTTTCTGTGATGAATCCATATTGGCTCATTACAGGCCATTTACTGCATCTGGTGCCTGCTGCGAAGACCTGATCAGAACAACAGCATGTACAAAAGGAATCTTCATGTACGTCACTAACAGTCACAATATGTCCGGACCACATTCAAACAGGGCTTTAGAGGGAACCCTTTGTCAGGAGCAAGTCATACACTTCAGCAGTGAACTATGAAACCAGCCACCAGCACGTGCTCTGAAAATGGACACGCTTTGTTTTCCCAATTTATTCTTTTATTGTCATAGTTGTTTGCTTTAATAACATTTGAACGCGCTCAAGCACACTGCCAGAACGCCACATGAGAAACCAAAAACTGGGTAAAAGCAAAAGGGAGACATGTACACCCAAGATCAATGTTTTGGTTGTCCTTTCAAACTATTCATTTTGCAATTTACTTCCGAAAGTGATTTTCTATTTTCCACGCAAAAACCCTGGTCCACATCTGTTCACAGATATAACGTCTGCCATTGTCACTGATGAAAGGAAAAATAAATGATGTAATGAGTAGACCGGAGCAGGGAGAGGTGGAGGGAGGGCTAACCCAGAAATGGCATAGCTGGGCTCTCAATATGAGAAAGCTGACTCGTGTGGACTTCATGTTGGTTTGTCATTTGCTTAAAAACAGGTTCTTTTTCACATGAGTTTGTTTTTTCTGAAGCTGATCTTCTGCACGCAGAAGGGGGCGTGACAGGGAAGTGCCCTAGCCGCTGACAACAGCGTGGGCGGGTTATGACTGAGCTCCGCCCATTCCTTCTCACCAGGACTTCTCTGGCAGCTCCGCCCTCTTCAGTCCCGCTCAGCAACCAGCTTCAGCACCTTACCGATGGCGATGGTCTTACCTGAGGAACACAAACAGAAGCAACAACCATCACACATTCATCTCATCCTCACATCGAGGGAGCTTAACCTTTCTAAATACCTGGAGACGAACATGATTCCAACCCAAAGGTGCAAAGAATCATTCGTTGACAGAAACACAAGTTTTAGTTACAGTCAACCAGGAAATAATGAGACGTGTTGATTCAAATGCATCTGACACAGTGTTATTTATATAGCACCATATTGTAAGAGTTATCTCAGGGCAGCTGTTCATATAGAGCAGACCCACGCCGACTCTTTGTGTAGAGACCCATCAGTTCCCACCGTGAGCAGCACTAGGAGACAGTGGAAACCGTAGCATGTCCCATAGACACATTTTTATTTGTCAGGTCCCGTCTGAAACTACAGATACAATGAACGAAAAACAAGTGAGAAAAGAATCTAGAGTAAATATGTAATGTCAGATGCTCCTTCAGGTTTGGTTTCAAAGCTTAATTTTAAAAAATGAGATAAAAACAAGTTAAATGGATTTCTAGTGCGTTATATTTTGTCCGTCCAAAGTGTGGCTGATTAAAATCCTTCTGGTGGTATCAGACACCTTACTGTGCTTTGAATCACCGACACTGAACACTGGTGCCTTAAACCTGCATTCATGCATTGTATTTTGTACATCCTACATGTAGTAGTATGCATGTTGTATTTACCATATAGGTAGTATATTTACACTACAAACATTTCCTTTGTAGTGTATTCGGTTCCATAAATACTGTGATATTTTTTTGTTTGATGACGGAGGTTTAGTTTGGCATTGTGCAGAATCTTAGCTTCAGTTGCAAATCACATTAACATTAGTGTCTAATAACAGCAAGAGTACGATTATGGTGCTGATTTTTATAGCTGGCATTAGAGCTAAGACAATTAGTGAACTCATGGTCAGAAAATGTGATGTGGTCAAACAAGACCTGTACCTTCGTCTCGTAGGGTAAACCGTCCCATCTGAGGAAACTCTTTAAAGGTCTCGAGGCAAATGGTTCCTGCCGTGCGCAGACGGGCGATGCAGACCTGGTCCTGTTTGACGAATCGTGGTCGTGTCTTACTCTTCTCGCCTGTCTTCTTGTCTACCAGACAGATTAAGGCCTGCAGACGACACAAAGGGTAACATCACATACACAGATATAATACAATCAACCACCCGAAACATCCAGCTGCTTACATCCGTTAAACCAGAAGATCCCTCTAACAAACACTGTTCCCCAAATGGTTTAGTCACCAAGGTTTCTTTTCATGGTCCTCCTGTTAAAAAGGGTTAACCGTTGAAGTTAGGGTCTTACCGTAATTTGCACTTCTTCAATGCAGGTGTGAATGTGAAGGACTGCGTTGTAACCTGGACAGATGATGGATTTGTGTTCAATGATGACGATCTGGGGGGAGGAAATTCGTGATCATGAGAATTGCACAGTCAAAGACGACCAACATTGTTTCACTTTACTGAGAACCAATGCACCAGCTGATCTGTCCGACTGTTGGCGGCTGAGCAGTGCCACTGGTGCACTTTACTCAACAAAGTGGTGAAGGAGAGGCACCAACTTCCTGTTCAAGCAGAATATGATTCCTCAGTTGGCTGCTAGGCAGCGAACCCAGGTCTTTGCAGCAGTTCTCAGTGTAGAAATCCATTAGAGGTACTGCACACTTCAATGCCTTTTATTTTTTAGCTGTAAACCAAATGCTGCGACTGTACTGTGATCAAACATCAGTGCTGGTGTCAAAATCTTCATTTCATGGATTGAAAATAGCTCAACACGCCATCTACCGTTTCAAATCAGCCCTGCACCTGTGAGGCCCATACTGACATGGATTCAACGGATTGGGACATGTCTATGTCATTAAATGTATATTAACCCTCAAAGACCTCCAACACTTTTTGGGGTGCCTGACTCACTATTTATTTTGGTTTGCTATTCTGACAGTCAGCATCCAGTTCCAAACATAAATTGATAAAGGAGAACCTTAACTTCCAGTCTGGCTCATTTAAAAATGGATGGATTTACCAGGATGTTTAAACAAAATGCCTGGAAATATTTGGTGTATACACAGGAAGTGTGTGTCTATCTAAAAAGATGTCTTCAGGATGTATTTTTGTCTACACCTGACCTTTCTTAAGTAAGTTACAGCCATTTATTATAATACTATCCTAAACGTTTTCAGTGAAAACAGGTGTATTCCTATATTTCATTTACTGACTATGTGTCTGTGTGTTTTCATGCAAGCAAATACACACTTCCATATAGAGTTGGTCTAGACTTGCTCTATATTAACAAGTGCTATGAGATAACTGTTATTATATAGCGCTATAAAAATTAAATTAAATTCAGCAGTACTGACCTGGGCATCGAAGGTGCGCCCTGAGTGGCAGAGATTCTCTGCATTACACAGGATGAAGCCAGGCAGGATCTCCTCCTCCTCTATGCCCTTCAGCCGCAGCTTGAGGTTTTCACCCGGCCCGGCGTCATCCGTCTCCACATCATCTGAGAGGAGACTCAACACCTCCACCACATGCTGCACGAGGGGAACCAACAAGGAGAGAGGCAGAGAAAAGGATGGACACGTGGAGGTGAAGAACATATTCTAAATAATAAATGTTTTCCATTACATATTAACATTCGTGTGAGGCTTTTGGATTTCTGCATTTACAACAAACAACCAATAAGAATAGTTGACGGAAGAAGAGGCTTGTGGGATCTCTCACCCTGTTGGGCATCATAACCAGCTGCTGTGCTTTACTGATGGAGCCTGACTCCAGTTTGCCCAGAACCACAGTGCCCATGTCCTGCAGAGGCAGATTGATGTCAGTGTGTTTGCATCAGTCAAAGTCAGCATTCTCAAGCTCTACACTTTCTGAAAGCGGACTTCCATTTAGACATTACTGCACCTAAACAAAGCTGAACCTGCTCTGTGGCAGGTAGCCGAAACTAAATCCATTTATGATGTATGAATCAACTACAGATTCTTACCTTGTATTTGTCTACGATGGGCAATCTGACAGGGCCGTCGCTTGATCTGTTGAAATTGGCCAAACTGTCCAAGTGTGGAATGAAAGGTAACCCTCTGAAACATCATCAAATATATGTGGATGAACAACAATCCCTTCTATCCACACAGTAACCTCGGTGGCAGCAGAGAGTTGGTGTGGAGAAGCTGAAAGACTTACGTATACCAGGAGCACATGTCAGTGGGCTCCTTCAGGTTGGCTCCTGTCAGTCCGGAGCACGGCATGAAGTGGATGTCTTTCTTCGGGTTGAAGCCCACCTTCTTCAAAAATGGCACTAGTTTCTCCTTACACTCTTCATACCTGAGGGTTCAACAGCAGGAGAGATGGCACATCTTGAAAAGAAGAACCAGTATAAATCTGGCAGTGGACATAATAATAGTTCCTAAAGTTCTTCACCCCATATTAGGGCCACTTACAGTGCATTCAGAAAGTATTCTGACCCTGCCACCACCGTTTTTACCTTTCATGTACAAAAAAAAAAATTTTTCCACCACTGTTCCAGCTAGTTGAGACGTACGGACGGGGCCAATCCAAACGTGCTAATGTAGGTGTGTCCTATCTGAACTGCATGCAGAAGTTCGGGCAATTTCAGAGTCCGGGAACATTCCGCAAAATAAGTCTCCTAGTGTCTCATTTTAATTATATGATTGTTGTTTTGTCACTATGGTCAGAGGTCACCATCTCTGCTTTTAGTGTAGGTGTGCACCCAAATGCTATCGGAGATGGTGGAGGAGACTGGGGAAGACGTAGAACAGAACTGTGCGATGCCTGGAGTCCGTTGTGTTTATCAGCCTTCACGTGAGACGCCGCTGCCTTCTTGCACAAAGTACACCACGCCTCGTAAACCTTTCAGTAATAATGCAAAATCTGCGTTGTCTAGCCAATAATTATTAAATTTACACTTTCCCATGTCGATGTCAGAGCTAGTGCTGTCGACAGTATGCGTCCTGGATGCAAACAAGTGTTATTGGTTCAGCTATTCTGATCAGCGTGGCATTCGGTAAATTACTTGCAAAAATAGAATGTTACCAATTATTTTGAGATTTTAAATTGCACGGTCAGAAAACAATATACATAAAATCAAACTATTCCTAGGTTAGGGGTACCAAGAAAGCGCTACACATGTATTAGCATTTTAAAGACTTTTGAAAGATAGATTTAACACCAATTAAGGCCTTATTTTTAGATTAATGAATTTAATGCCTTTCAGGACTTTTTAAGGATCCGTGAGAACCCTGTTCAATGGTGTAATGGGCTACAAATACACAGAGGGTTGAGAGTGTCTGGGAGACAGGACTTTGGAGTTATGCCAAAAAGATATCCATTTGCACGAACAAAGTAAATTCAGTTTCGAGTTTTACATAGAATATATCTATATATCCCTTAATCGCAGGCACTCTTAACCCCTGTTGCACGTAGAACTGAAATAGGTAGCCCAACACGTCTGTGGTCATGTTGTGAATTGTGATGTGTGAAATGGAAAATATATTCGGCAGGGAACCGTTTAAAGGTTGGTGTAGAGTGACTTTTGAGATGACTGCTTCTGCAGATCTTACTAGCATTCCACTCACCAAAACAGATGGAATTCTATAGAATCTGGCAGCCTTATCCGAGTTGCGTTGTAGCTAATCTGTGTTTGCTTTATGAGGTGTCTCCAGTACCTGAACCCTTGTAACCTGTAATGTGGGCCATTTCCTGTCGTCTCCAGTATATTTGTGACAGTCTCCGCTGTTTTCCCCCCATCGTTATTTTGTGTTTTTATATATATAGACAGACACATCCAACTCAAACATGACAGCGGTGCATTGGTGAATACAAACAACAACAGGGTGACTCTGTTGTTCCTTTGTGTGAAATTAATTTAATCTTTGCAGGTCATTAGATGTTGTGGAAACAAGCAGGAATGCCAAAAAGGGACTTTGAGTTCTTAGTTCAGTTCAGTTCTTGAGATTAGTCCCTCTGGTTTCATAGTTCCTGGAGCCTTTTGGTCAAAACACACACCCTCCTACACATGGGCACTGGAACCATGGCTAGTGAGCTTACAGTTCACGTGCAGTTGGTACTGCACATCGGCTTTTTGGTGCAAATTCATCTTAGCTACTTCAAGCTGTCTTTTCACCTTGTGTCATTCGCCTTGCCTTCTGTCTTAACGCAGGACAGCCCAAATGTGTCCAACTATTACCGTCATAGGTTCAAGCTGTGGAAAGTGTCTCATTTAGCCTCACAGAGGCTTCTGTGTTGTGACTTGATGCAGCACGACATGCACCCCCCTTTCATCCTGCTGCACAGCCATCTAGGTGATACCTTTTCAAGATACTGTCTTCAATAACTCTTTAGAGTCATGTGGAAAGCTGCTTAGAACCACTAAAAAGGAGAAATCTAGCTGGCGAATTTGGATTTTCTCTAATCATCTACCCTAAACTAGAGAAACTGAGTTTTTTGTATGTTTAAGAAATGAGATTAGTGCAGGGAGCTGGCTGTCCAGCATGTTAAAATGTTCCATCACAACCAAATGGTTTTATAATGAAGTTGGAGCATGGTGAGATACCTGCTTTCATTTGTATTACTCATTGATGTATACAAATGTGACATGTGTTGCTGTTACACTCCTGTTTGCTCATCATTATCCATCGACCCACCTCTCCAGGCTCCAGCTGACTGTTGGATCGTCCATTTTATTCACCAGAACTATCAGGTGCTTGACACCCGCCGTTTTGGCCAACATGGCGTGCTCCCGCGTCTGTCCACCCTTCTCAAAACCAGTTTCAAACTCGCCTTTCCTGGCGGAGATCACCTGAGGGGGCAACGCATTCAGTCAGTGCTTTTGTTCTATGAAAACAAAGTTTACAACGGTTGTTCCTAACAAACATGTTACAAAAAGGGTCACGTTTCTCTGCTAAAGACTTTAAAGTAGTGTGAATGTAATATTTGTCAGGTAAAAACCCCCAAAACAATTACATTGTGGTCGCTACATAAACCTGGTGCCCCCGGACATGAGATTCTCTCATGCTCTTGACTTCATCTGCATTGAGATACTTTCAGTTGTGGCTCTTGGGCCAAGTAGGAGTAGGAGTGAGTGAGTGACTGCGTTCTGTTTTGCGGTGCAATGTACAACGATCAATAGTTGTACTGCAATTCTTTAATTGTCCACCGTTGCTATGGTTACACTTACTTTAGCCAACACAGAGGAGAATTTAATTGTTTTGCTAAATATTTTGGCCGGCCAATTTCAGTTAACCAGCCCACTGGCAGATGGACCAAAAACATTTATTTCTGAATTTTTTGGACTAGTTAAGTTAAAGTGGAACATCTGGTCAAACGTTTAACAACACGGGTGATTTTCTGGACTCACCAGAACAGCCAGGTCTGCTTGTGATGCGCCTCCGATCATGTTGGGCACAAAGCTTTTGTGGCCTGGAGCGTCTAGGATGGTAAAGTGCTTCTTTTCTGTCTCAAAGTATGCTCGTCCCACCTCCACCGTCTTGCCTTTGTCCCTCTCCTCTTGGTTGGTGTCTAAAGCCCAAGACAGATACCTGGGAGACGGAAAGGTGATACAATATTCATTTGTTCACTACAGGGAAACGGCAGAGTTTCCAGAGTTTATAGATCAATATATCTACTACGCCAATGATCTATGCTAATATTTGCCCAGCTGAACACACAGCCACACTTAGTTCCTGAGCATATTACCAAAATCAAACATACCAAAAACAGTCAAAGCTCACATACAGTGTTAGGCCAGCATGTGCTGGTCTGAATACAGGAGCAGTTGGGGCCCACTCACCAGGTTTCTCGGTTCTTCTCCTTGGCTTCCCGCTCATACTTCTCTAAGGTTCTCTTGTCTACCATGCCTGTTAGATACCTGTTGGAGAGGAATGGACCAGCAGATAAATGTACAACATGTCAAAAAGGTCTGATGAGGTGAATGTAATTTCACCAAAAAAAATAAAAAACAGAGACCGCTACTCACATGATTTGTCCGCCAATGGTGGACTTGCCAGCATCTAGAGGAGCAGCACACAGAAGGGGTTTAGGTTAGGCTAAACAGTGACACTGCTCATGTTAAGCTTCATTCTGCATGACCAGATGAGCAGGGAGCTCCTGAACATCACTGCTCCCTTTACTTCTCTAATTCAGTGGGTGCTTTCTGTCAAAAAACAGTCTCTGGAAGCTGGACAACAAAAGGAACAGGGTCAACTGTGCTGATTTTTCAACAAATGGTGTCATCGCTCTCACTCTGTCCTGGTTTCAACTTGTACATACGTGGGTGTCTGTGCTCCTGACAGGTCGACACAAATGGTATTTTAGCATGAAGCACTGAATGAGACTCCTTATGTAACACGCTAACACCTTAACGTGGTCTATGTTGAGTGTCAATGAGTGTATTCCGGACTTGTTCGGGGGTACATCACTGCTGACAGTGTGACGGTGGAGTGTACCCTCTCAGCTGGTGACAAGCAGCTAAGTAAACAAAAAACAACAGACATGGCAGCTGGACGAAGAGCTGAGCCTGACTGAGGCTCAAATTGGTGGTGTTGCTCCAGCATGCTTAACTGCAGTGTTATCGAGCAAGTATTTCTTTCTGTAAAAGCCCTGCCATCAGTCAAATCACCTTTATGGGAACCTTGAGCAACAGGTTAGAAGGAATTGTAAGAATGTGCAGTAAAAAAAATTTAAATGCAGGCACAAGCCCAAAGGACCTCTCCCACCCAACTCTACAGAGTCGGTCCAGTCAGGCCTCGCTGACCCTGGTCACCCTGCGCTCAGTGAACTCGGGTCATCTGGTCAAGATGCAAAACCAATAGATTCAAGAACTCATTGGTGGTCTTTTGAACAACATGACATCATTGTTTTTGTTAATTATGTTTGCGTGCTGATTGGTGAGATGATTATATTACTGCTGGCTGTGCAACAAATTGCCCCTCGGGGACAATAAACATCACCATCCACTAAATGGCCCACAACAGACCAGTCTTGCATAGCCAGGCTTAACACTTGATTGCAGCGCTGTGCCACAACTGGAGAACGGTCTGGCTGAACCCAGCATCATTCTGGGATACAGGGGAAACACTCTAGCTTGTTTGTATTTCTTCAAACCAAATCACAACCATCCTGGGTGGAGCTAAGCCCAGGATGCAGCGACCGTGCAGTGCAAAGTAGACAGTGGCAGAAAGCAGGAGGGGAGGAGACTTTCCACTGAAACAGTCAGCCAATGGCAGGCTTACATCCACAGCCCTCTTCCTGTGAGTCAGACCAACAACAGACAGGTGCATGCACTGACCTACGTGTCCGATGAACACAACGTTGATGTGTTCCTTCTTGGGGGCGTCTGGCTGTGCAAGTGGAATCTTGGGCACTGGCACTTCCTCTTCCTCCTCCATCACTTCCGGAGCCGCCTCCTCTGTTGTTGGGGCCCCCGCCGGCCCCCGGTCCCCGCCTCCTGGCTCCTCCTCATTTGGCTCGGCCTCTTTCTGGTCCCACGGCTCCTCTGTGCTCATCTCCGTGTCGCCGTTTTCCACTGGAGCTGCACGGCCACAAACACAGCCACTTTTTTCTTTCGCTTTGACAACCTCCACTCAAATACAGAGCTTGTTATTTTAATTTGCCAAATAAGTTAATTCACCTGTATTTAGAGCATAAAAACACATGTTAATATCAATAAACACTTGGTTGTGGACACATTTTCTGAGCGCTTTGTCACAGAAGACCTTGTTTACTGTAAACTGCTGTGATCCGTGTCTCGTCGCAAAAGGAAAGACGTGAAGCAAAGGCAACCATAGCACAAATCAGGGTATTTGTGTCAGTGACAGTCAGCTAAAAGTGAGGCCAATTAGAGTTTTGCCAATTTGCTCTATGACGTACAACAGCAATGAACACTGAGTGAGCACCAGAGAAGGAGACAAAGCAGGAAACAATGACAGCGAGCCTCCTACACAGTTCAGCAGTACTGCGGATAAGTTCTGGTTTCGTACAAAAAGAAAGTGCAGTTAAGGACTAATGTGCAGACAACAACTGTAAATTGAGTTCTACGTGACGGGTAACTCTTTGGAAAAAATTGGTTTGTTTTCAGTTGTGCTTTTGTACTGAAGCAACAGCTGGATTAGAGCTGATAAGCTCCGTGAGTCCAGTCAATGTCACCAACTCCATCCTGGGAAACAGGTGGTCGGGACAAACAATGCGAGAAGCAACTTTGACGTGATTAGGGGAACGTGTGCACTAAATATTCACTAATATTTACATTACACATTTATGCTTTGCTTTGATCAGATCATAAGAGAAACCTCTGTTGGAGCACTGTTTTTTTTTATCATTATTGCAATAAAGGCTCCATCTGAACACAGCTACTGGGTTGCAGTAGTTTGCTTTTCTATCAGACAACTATCAAATCTCAGCGAGAACAACCTCTAGCCGCCACCTGCTTCTCCCAGACCTACCTGCCTCTTCTGGAGTTTGCTACCATGCTGGCAGGTCACTGTTACACTTATGTTTGGAGGAGCTGCAGGAGCTCACACTCACCTTGTCAAAAATGTTACTACACATCAGAGCTATGGAAGACCAAGGAATCCCCTCCCTTTCAGTAACAGCTCACTTCTTTCCCCTCACTATGAACATTGTTAAAGGCACACAAGATGTGGATATATATAGAAATATAAATGAATGCATTACACAGCATGAAAATGTAACAGCCATCGATTTACACGGTGGCGCTACACTGATCGCCATTTGTACTCCTTTTCAATCTGCAATTTTTGCGTCTAGGGTTGGGTATCGTTTGTATTTTAACGATTCTGATTATCGAGTCCGGTTCTTTGAGGGGCGGGGTCAAAACAGGTCGAGGTGCTGGGTATTTTTTTTGTTTAAATAATAGGACCCTATGGTCTTTTATTGGTCAATCATAATACACATGCAAGCTATTTTTATGACGTGTTCGGTTAGAAAGGTGCTGCTGGATGTAAGTTCCGGGTCACAGGGTGTTCTGTACAGTTGGGGCTTTTATTGTGATGGGATGAGCGGAAGTGGGTGGACATGTGTATGTGGAGCGAAAAAATAAAGTGGCGTAGAGTTCGGACCCCAGGAGTTCTCCGTGCTTTTATTTTGTATTAGTGTTCAGCGTGGGCACCTGATCAACACTCGGTAGCACACACACACACACACGTGCAGAGAACAACGCTCAAACACACATACAATCAACGTTCCACGGTGAAATATATCCTCTGCTTCTGAGGGTCGACTGAGGAGGAAAGTGAAGGAGAGGGAGAGTTAAACAATGTGATGTTCCCTTTCAGATTGTTTCACCTGAATAGTTTAAAATGAATCTTCGGAATGATTTCTCTCCCAGGTCAAGCCTGCACCTACGCTTTGTACAAACATGTTACAGAGGAGGCCCCACATTAGCCTGCTAAACAAATAGCACAATATGTACAATTATGAGATTTCAGCACCACTCCAGGCATAACCGTCGCTGCTGTTCTGATGCAGCCTTCAAGCTGTAACGCGGCTTTAACCTACACTTTAAATACTCTATAGTGTTTTATGGGAAGGAGATGCTTTTCCACTGCCAGTTTGCTTTCACGTCATTTCTATGCTGTTTTTAATCTATTACCCAAAACGGATCATTTTACCATTTTGCAAGGCTTGACTCAGTTATCCACATAACTTTTCAGTGCATGCTTTTATTGATCCTATTTTAACCAACAATGTTTTTGTTTGATGGATTAGCCATTCAAAGACAGTAAGGCCTAGGAGAGTGATAGTTCCGACTCCCCAGTGCTACGTTTGTGCAGCGTGCTGTCTTACTGCACCTCTAATCTTTACTAAAGTCCTTACTCTATCAATAAACACAGGCACTCAGAGAATTTTAAAAAATTCTCCCACATTCACGATGAGCGATTTTACCCATTTAAACATTTCCTGGATTTAAACACACTTGAGAACAACCATGGCATTATTACAGCCGGGGGCTGCGACAGCTTACATTCTGCCGTAACATGATTTTAGAGAAAGAGAACCTTGCATTAGATACAGGTTTCAGTAAAGCTCTACAACTTTATATAGTTACATGACTATATTCACTATGAATTGCCAATTTACAAGTCATGGTCTACTACAGAAATCTGCTCGAGGTGTGCATTACGCCCCAGACCTAGTGGCCACGCCTCAACTGCTGTGGTTGTCAGCATCCAAACACATTTCTATGCTTCCTTTCCCTTTAATGATGTGATATTGTTTCCACTAAACAAATACTACAGCCATGTATACTTTCCTGGTATATCAATTTGAATTACTGCAGAATTTAATGACCCAATAACAATGCTAGCAGGGCTGCTGTGCGTATCATCGGCCATGATGCAAAAGTCTGATGTAATCGTGTATTTTTGTGGTAGGTATTTTACCATTTCCAACTATTAACAGAGAAAACTTAGCCAACGTAGTTAATGTAACAGCAATACGTCAAGGAAAGAAGCACAATCATTTGTCATAATTATCACACTTCACAATCTCAACTGATTTTCTAAAAAGTTGCTGTGCACTTTGTGCCGTTATCTTCCGCTGAAACAAGACCACGTCTGTTTAAAGTGATAATGAAACAGTGAGCGAGCAAGATCCACACAGCCTGAGAGCAAACAAAAGACAAACGGATGCTAATCTACAAAGAACCTCACAATTCAGTTAGTTTGTGGTTCAACACTGAAATCAAATTTTATTCTGTAAAAAAAAAAAAAAAAGGGGGCATCCTGTGGCAGATGTAGATACACAAAGCCAATACTGCTAAAAAGACCACAGAAAGGAGGGAACGGAGCTTTCAGGCAAGATGAACCTCGGTAAGTCATGATGTATAAGTCATTATGGGCTTTGTTAAGGACCCATTCACTGTGGGCCTGCACGTCGGGACAATAAGGCGAGCAGTGACGGCATTAATGTGACACACGGCACCGAGGGAATCCCGCTTTAACAGACTTCCATACATACCAGCATTCGCCGACACCTCCATGGTGGATATCTTCTCATCAGCACCTGAAATAGAAGCAACGGGCAAGTTAACGTTTAAGTTCATTTGGAACGTGTTCCGCTAGCTACAGGCCAAATTCAGTTGGAGACGTGGCCATTTCTAAACCGAGTATGGGTACGATGGAAAACAACTGTACTTTCCAGACCACCTTAAGTCAAGGCTGGAGAAAGACAACCTGGTACATATGGAGGGCACCTTCATATTCCATGGATGGTGTACATGGAGACAAATAGTGTAGGGACATGCTGAGCAACAGGGTGTCTGCTGAACTATTGATTGGAGTTGTGTGGATGTGGAACACGCTGTTGTAAAGAGGCCATGTCTTCCTGTTATTACAGCGTTCAGCCTCAGTGACCAGCGGTGCGTCAGAACGTCCACGTCACACCAAACACTCGCGTCGCCACTACTTTCTTTCCAACGACGGGCTCAACCATCATCACCAGCTGAAGTTGAGCTTTTAGTGACAACGGGCGTGTTCGCCAGCAGCGCCTGCGGCTCGGTTGCATGTACAATAAGCAGTTACTCGGCTACGGCGCATTAACTCAAACACTTCACAAATGTGACACCACACCGGCTAACCGGAATGCTAGCGAGCTATCGCCGGTTAACTGTGACAAGCTAATGCCGGCTGGGTTGGTGACTTTAAGAGACAGTTATGACATTGCTCAGCACGCTGCAACACCACTCTGTGGACGAGTGCCTAAGTAACAGCAACTTTATGGAGATGTTGTAGTTTAACTTCTACAGCGCCAGGCACACACGCGCTAGAGTGCTGCTACATCACACAGCACTAGCAGCTAGCTAGCATGTCGTGCTTCAAGGAACGCGTGTCTGTACAGTGGCTAGTGAGCTAGCAGCCGCCCAGCCCAGGCGCCTGTTAGCAGCGAGCTAGCTAGCTGCTAGCTAACGTAGCTTCCCAACGTGACTGAACTCACCAGCAGAATGGAGAATGTCCGAGTGTGCGTTCGTGGGGAAAGCCGGAACGAATTCGGCGGCGTTCACGTTGGGCACAAAGGGCTTGGCGTTCACATTTAGGGTTGTGAAAGCCTGTTCAAGTTGTCCGTCGACTGTGGCCTCCACATCGTCCTCTTGTTCCCAGGAATCAGGGGCAGTGTCTCTCGGGTCCATCGTGGGTCTTGGATTTTCACTACTGTGAGATTTGCGCTACGCAGTAAAAGTGCCCCCCCCAAAACCCGACGTTAAGGTCACCCCTTGGATTAATCGAGAGCGTCCCAGCTCGAAGTGTGATGTTTGTGTCCGATTCAGGTGAAATAAACCCGCCGGTTTCTCTCTCGCTGAGACGCCAGAGGAGACTCGACTCAGCACTCCCAGAGACCGTCCGCGTGAGCTAACGCGTACCGTCAGTCGTCGTGCTACCCGCGGTGACCTCTGGGATATGAAGTCCTAGTCAACAGCGGAAACCTTTTGCATTGAAAGGCTGTTGAGGGCAAGAAACTACATTCCCCTACGGCCACTAACGCGGACTTTACGTCAGTCGCTTGTGACCTTTTCAGGAACCGCAGATTCGAGTCACCGGTTTTTTTTTTTGCAGCAAATAAAGAATAACTTTAATAACACAACTTGATTCTCTCACTAATATAATGCGTGCTGATTATGTGTTTGGAAAGCTCTTTATACGTAGGCACAACACTTTAAATGTGACACTGAATGCCCTACATATTCTGGGATGTGCACAATTCCTCATGGGCATTTTTTGAGAAAGTTTCTTTGCACTAACTGTAACAACAACTTTA
Source organism: Gadopsis marmoratus (assembly GCA_036023855.1). Lineage (NCBI taxonomy): Eukaryota > Metazoa > Chordata > Actinopteri > Centrarchiformes > Percichthyidae > Gadopsis > Gadopsis marmoratus. The sequence continues at coordinate 22,676 of JAVQJF010007812.1, forward strand.
ATGTTATTAAGACATTTGCGCCATTACTCAAACTAATGAGGACAAAGACGGCAGTAGACAGCAGCAGCTTACTGGGTCATTGATTTAATAAAAAATATGTTTGGTTTTACAACACACAGATCTCAGTCACTGTTAATTATGTGAATTTCAATTCATTTTTCACCTTAGCCAGTAATGCACTAAGTCACACAAACTAAACAGTGTATTGGTTTAACGCTCTCAGTCGATCACACCGTCGACTCAAAGCTCCTCTGGGATAAGTGTCTGATTAAATCATTTGGAGCACATGTCATTGTATACATAACAAAAACCATGTCAGAATATTTTGTGGTCTTGAAAATGCCCTCTGGCATGAAAGCAGTCCTTGAGATTAGCAGTATGTGACGAGTGATGTTATTAATTAGTATTAATCGTTATTATATGGTTTAGATTTCAATGAAAGTAACTTTTACTAGAATGCAATCCAAGATTGACTTCCTGTGCATAAAAGATGTTGACAAAGTAACAGGAACACTTTACAATTTAATCCATTCCGATTTAAAAAACCACCACTCACCTCTACCTACAGACCCACAAATGACCACAGAGTCTGTTCCACACAAAGGCAGGACATGTTGCACTCTTATTATGTGTCCCACAATACAGACCTGATACTGACTGACAAAGTCTCAAGTCTTGGCTATTAAGTCCCAAACAAGTCAGTTTACTCCCTTCAACAAATAGAATGCATTTGAAGTTAGTATGGTACATTTACAGACGCAGTTAATGCTACTTTCAAATGAACGTCCAAACATTGAAACGCAAACTGATCTTGGCGTGTTAACACAATTACTTTTTCATTTCTGAGCCGGATGCGCTGCACACGGCGCTGACAAACACACCTCGTTCGTTAGGTTTGGGGAGGATATCAAGTCATTCCAGGTCAAACGGCTACAGTGCAAGTGGTGTTACAAGTCCAACGTCATCAGATTCAAGACTGAAGTCCGCCTCAAATTCAAGTATTGTTTTTCAGTCATTTTTACTTGTATCGGTGTGCCTGCCATCGTCTCTTCTTTGGCTGTAGTCGCCAAGGCCTCAGATTGCACAAAATTCTGAAAGCAGGTTGCTGACAAATGTGGATTTAGTTTCAGCCCAGCATGTGCTGCCTCAAACTGGTTGTCCTGTGGGTCTGTTTCTGGCTATATTATAGAATACAGTGTACAGTGTTACCCTCTTTATCGCCACTCGAAATATTCTGTTACATGGTCCTAAAACGCATTGACACACTTTTCCATACTTCTATTTAGTCTGTAAATGTACTTTGTGTTAAATTCCTGACGTTGCTTTTGGCTGTCTTTATTGTTCTGTTTGTACACGAGCCCTAGATGTCTGACAGTTACACATTTATTTAACAATGTACAACTACAACAACTAACTGAAACACAAACGTACCAGTTGTATTGAACAACCAACTCCCAACAGTATAGAGGAAGACTAAAGATCAGGTGGAGAGGTACTTTCAGCTGCGGCCTGACACAGACTAGACAAACTTCAACTGAATCTGTTGAGAGATAGAATTTACACAAAATATGTCGGCGTGTTTCTGTACTGTAAGTAACGGTAGAAAAGATTCTGGCTATTAAATGCAATCAATCACTCAGACAGTGACAGCGGCAGGACGGTCCAGGACATTTCATTATATGAAATCAAAAGTTCTTCATCAAACATGTTCTCGTAAAGGTTACAAAGTTACTGATTTAGCTTATTCATAACCACATGACAGAAATAATCATTGAGAAGGTTCTGCTTCATTTACAAAATATAAGAAATTAAATAAAGAACAGTAGTAACAAAATGATCTACAGGACAAGTGCAATAAAGCTCAAATATTCTTTTTTTGTTTTTTTTTAAACCTTCATTCCCCACCTTGTCAAGTCCCCATCAAACCCCTATATTTGATCCACATTTCCTTACAGTAAAGCTTCACCAGTACCTGGCTCAAAGTACTAAAAGGACACCTCCAGCCAAATTTGTGTTTTGGGCTTTCATTCGCTCACATTTTCAGTTGTTTTGATGTGAAGTTTTTACATTCAGGCACTTTCAAATTCTGAAGCATTCTACCAGACCCACCGAGGCCCATTCACTCCCATTCAATTCTAAAACCCTGCACTGGTGAGAAGCTCTTGATCATGGTGTCTAAATATCAGGTGACCGGCGTTTGCACTTTCAGAGAAGTTCCCATCGCAGGTGGGACAGGTTCACGTTAAGTGTACATTCATGACACACTGCCCATTTCATGCTATTCCACGTGCTCTATGCCAAAATAAAGTTAATACAATCTTGGTCACAACCTGTGTCAGACTGTATGATATCAGTTTTGAGGTTTGAGTCTCGGGTAGTTACAGTGTCTCATCGGACAGTGTTTTCTGCGTCGCTTCATGTAATATTCTGACTGACTGGTTTGCAGACATGGGTCGTGGCAGCAGTCGAATCCTGAGAATTTACTCCTTAACTTCTGACCCCGTCAGTGGAGTCAAGCCAGCTGATGGCGTCGCCGGCGACTCAGCTTGTCAAGTCGCCAGTGGCTGGTTTTAGAATGTAAGGCACGTCACCTGTTTCATCAGCTCGAAGCAACGTCAGCTGGTCATCTCGACCCTCTCCTTTTTTATGTTGTAGAATCACTTTCGCTGTCCTCATTCATGTTTTAAGATGCTACAGATTATATCCAGTTACAAAAACAGCCTTAAAAGCCGGCTGTTAAAACGGAAGTACAGAGTAGTTGCTATGGAAACCATACTCTTGCCTAGTTGCATTGGTGTAAACTGGCAGGTTTCAGAATGAGGCAGACCAGTGCATTGCAAGTAGTTGAGGGTTTGAACTTGCCGCAAATCTTTGGTCTGAACTGGGCTTAACCTAACTTAAATCTAACTAAACTAACCTCTGTCAGTAGACATGTCTCACAGTGAAATCCACGACCAGAGTTTGGATTCACAAGCACAGATTTCACGTTTCCCTGGCGATCGACTGACTGCTATCTGGTATAGCCAAAGACACACCTGGCCCTTCAGGATCTACCCTGGAAATCTGGGATGTTGTCCCAGTGTGGTGGACAACCTGTAGACATCTAAAACCGTGTACAAACAGAATTCAGGAAATGAGTAATAACTCAAATCAAGATGAAATGTTCTTGAAAGCTGCTCTTGGCAATTTAGCATGCTGGTGGTGTGAGGACAAAATACATGTTAATCATAATCATCAGCCTGTGCTGTCTGTCTTTATTATAGAAAAAGACTTGAAGTGACAGGATGTCAGTGTTGGGTGGCTGAGTGTCCAAACCAGGCAGAACCAACTAAACTGTGAAACTAACGGCAGAACACCTAAGCAAACAAACAAAAAAAGAAACATATATTTGGCTCACTAATATGGCACTTGGATAATGTTTAAAGGGTAATCCAGGACAGGAAGTACTTTGACCCAGGTCTGGCAAGGTGTTAGGCAAAGAAAAAAGAAAAATCCCTCATAAAGTAAATACATCTGAAGCAACGCTCCTCCGTGACAGAAGGCCACGTTTTGCTCAGGTGACTCTGACATTACTATAACCCCAGCGGCATGTGCAATTAGAATGGGAATGTGATTTGCAAAGCCGTCACTGCAGCTTATGTTGTACAACGGAGGACTAGGGCCACTAATAAAAGGGAACTTTATGGAGATACTGTAAAGATCTTGAGAAAGAGGTCATATTTGGGGAAAAGTCCTAGTTTGGAGAAAGTAATAAGTCGCAACTTTACAAGAGTAGGTCGTGATATTACGGGAACAAAGTCACAATTTTAACATTTGTATTGTTCTGAGACAAATGAATATTTTAATACTCTGCTGGAGTAAACAGAACAGTCTGTCAGCTGACCTGTCAAAACGAGGAAAGGGACGTTTTAAGGTGCCACCAATAAGCAGCTTATTGCACATTTATAGGACACAGAAATGACAGGATACATTTATGACAACATAAATATATCCACGTCAACGCTCTGCTGGTACCTGAGCTCAGTCTGACAGGAACATGTGGCAAAGTGGAATTCATATTATTCATCATTAGTCGAGCAGCGGGACGGAGGGTGACAAATAACAATCCAGGTTTCCAAACAATATTATGAGTTTTTTCACATTAAATTACAACTTTTTCTTGTACTATAACAAGTTATTTTTTGCAACATGACTACTCATGTAAAATTACACCTTTGTTCTAATAATGACTTTACTTGTAAAATTATAACCAATATTGTGACTTCTTCTGATGAAATCACAACATTCTGACCTTTTTCTCAAAACCTTTACACTTTCTCTCTTCTGCAGCAGTGATGGTGGGGCGGTGCACACAGAGGGAGTGTTTGAAGCTCATTAGCAGCTCACTGCCATTATCAGAGGGCATTTATTAAATCAATGGATTATGATACTCTACTTCTTCTATACACATTTATTTTATTATAAATAATTACAGTTAGTAATTGGGTGGGTGAGATATATTACCATCTGTGTAGACTATTTACAGTGGACATTGCAATTGCAGTCACATTGAGCTGCTTAATCTCCAGCTGAGCGTTAAAGTGAACGCAGAATCAAAGGAAGACTCCGGCCCTGAACCAATCACTTCTCTCTTTAAAGCTACAGGAGTTTGGTGTGCAACATGGCTGCTCCTCTGGTCTCGATTCCAGCAGGACACCCCGAAGTCATCAAATGACAAAGCGCCAAGCTGGACGTCACTCAAAAGGAAAAATCCACCCTAAAACACTTCATTCTGCAGTTGAATGTGTGAACACATGGCCAATCAGAGATGACCTGATCTGTCAAGTTCAGCTAGGAACATTTTTCATCAACCTAAAACATCAATATACAGGCGACATCATGCAGGTAGTACAAGTACAGCCTTTTCTCCCCTTATAGTAGCCTCAACAGACCATAATGGAAGTCCCCTTGCAACTGCTCACTTCACTAACATGTAAAATAATAATAATAATACACCTTTGGGAGCGGTTAAAAGACCGTCTGAAAATGATTGGAAAAATATCACAATCTCACCTTATTACTAAAGAAGTAGAGTGCACTACACTCAGCATCACAGTATAAAAGTATCCGGGGGTGGACTTTTCCTTTGCCATTGACATCCTTACTGTCCTGAGACAACAGCCCAATCTAGCTCCATTTGTATTCCCCCCAACACAGGGAGTTTAGATTCACAATGTAAGCACACTTTTTAACATCTGTTAGGCTGTTACCATTTAGAGGACACCTGCAGAAAGAGTCATCTTATCTTCCGCACAGCTCCACCTCTAGGCCTTCAAGCTCCTTCTCCTCCGAGGCCACTTCAGCCTCCACCTGTGCATGCACCTGCACACAAGGCTCCAGGATGTTCTCTGGTACAGCATCGCTTGTGGTGCGCAAGTCCTCCTCGGGAACAGGTGGAGAGGTGGCTGCGTGGATGCTACTACTCGGACTGGTGCTCCCATCCCTGGTCGTCTCCTCGGCTTGTCCGATTGAGCCGGATTCGCTGAAGGAGTCGGAGCTCGCCCCCGAGCGCCGGAATAACCTCTGACCTGGGAGGAAAACGTACGGCAGGAAGTGCAGAAGGTGAGTGTGATGTCACTTCAAACAGATAGCACTGTAACAAAGAGACAGAGCTCAGAGTGCAAAGAGAAATGCCTATCCACTGTTTTCATCCTCAACTGCAAGCCATCTAACATCAACTAGGCCACCTGAAGCAACAGAGCGGAAACCATTCTTGAAGGTAGAAATGATACTCTGCCCTCTTTGAAAAAGATGAGGTCCTTTCTTTCCTCCGAGGAACTGCGGAGGCAAATGCTTTTACATTTTGAGAATCTCCATGTGCATATTAAAACATGCGCTGCCCAAATCGCCCATCTCAAAGCTGGAGGCGATGTCCTCCTGCCACAAACACACCACTGAACATACTGTAGCAGAAGAAAATGGGCCAACTTCATATGCCATCAATGCATGACATTATGAAAACCTGACATGGACACTAATGGCCTGGTCACCGCAGCCTTTATAACATTTCATGGTATAATCAATGGCTTCCACTGGAATCTCAACAATCAGTGCATCCACTTAGAGGAGTGAAGGAATCTGGGAGTCCATGTATGAATATGTCTTTTGAATAATCTGTGTGAACTTATTGTCGTGTTAGCGGCCATGCTAATGAGGATACCGACACTTATCTTGCTTTCTAACGGACACTTAGCAAGTTCTTGGAGCTTTGTTTTCCCACTTCAATAACTCTTTATTGAATGAACTGGTGTATAGTGAATGTCAGGAGAGTAAACCGCCTTCTACAGAGCAAATACAAAGAAGCTCAGAGAGCTCACATGTTACTGTTAGCTCGCCAGCGACAGCAGTTTACCAATGCCATCAAGCTTATAGAACCACATATTGCGCCCCTGTGTGCTGTGAACAGGCTTTGCAGGTCTTTTTATCATTGTTCAGCAATCAGTCAATGAAACCCAACACTTCCTGTACAGCTGTTTCACATGACAAGCCTTCCATTGGCTGTTAAGGAATTTTCTGAAGCATGAACATTTAGACAGAGTGAGACAAGAGACTCTATTCAGCAGGAACATTCTGTGAGCTCAGATAGATTTATTGTGACAGAACAGCGAGGTTGTGAAGGAAGGCTGAGCAGCTCAGAGTGTGTTAGCTGAGCCAGTTTGAGTTGCAGGTTAAAAGGTCATATCTGGGAGGAAGGCCTTCTTATGGGACGGGTCATAGATGGTACAAATACGCCGTGCTGGGGAGAAAGCCACAGAGAACTTGTTGGCATTAGTTTGTGTTTTCAATGTAGATCAATTTTCTCCTTGATCAAGTGCAAATACGTCTGCTTTGAAATCACCTGGGTCTCCGACGCTTCTTCAGCACAGAAACATCAACAGTGATTTTCCATCACAGTTCAGCAATCAGTCACTGAAACTCAACACTTCCTGTACGGCTGTTTCACATGACAAGCCTTCCATTGGCTCAAAGAGCAGAATCTTTTTCTTTACCGGTAGGCTTTTAATGTGAAATATCTGAAGGAAGAGCTCAGTTTCACGGACGGTAGCGTAACATTGGCAACAGGAAACAGTATTTTATAAAACTGAAAGTGAGAGCAGCAGAGTGGCACGCATGACGAGACTGTTGCTGTATCGATGGAAAAAGGTAATTCCACGGTCTGCTATTCTCTGAATATCAGCTTTTCTTTGAGAATTGACAGGAGTCTGTGATAGACATCCTACCTGGCAGTCTCTTTGATGAGGAGCTGGGAGTGTCTTGCAGGGACGGCCTTCCTGTCTGGGCCTTGGTGGAGTATGTCACCTCTGTGGAGTCCAGCGAACCTATGGACATGCACCATGCACCATTAACCTGCATTAATATGGACAAACATTTACATCCTTGGATACATACTTTTTTATAAGAGCTAACAGGGTGTATGCAGGGGCCCCTGAAGTTAAAGTCCAGACTTTTTAAGACCGTTTCAACATATTTTCAGACTGTAACACCACAAGTTGTAACTGGTTATCAGCAACACACCTTACATTTACAGTACTATAGCAGTACATTTATTTGGAGTTTTCAAAACCGTCTTAGTTTGACCTTATTCAGAACAAAACTCTTTAGAATAAAGTAGGGACAAACCCAAAAGGCAAGGCAAGGTTTATTAAAGGTAATAATAGTCACATACTCACTCTCTCATACATTAACTAAACATTTTAATCAACAAACATTTCTATTTGGCCATAAATTATATTAAATCATAAGACGGTCTGTCTGAATCTATGTTCCAAGAAATAATACCTCGTAAAATGCAGATTAAGATGTTTTAATACTTTACGGTTCTTATTTTTTGCTAAACTGATTGAATACCTTGTCTGTAGCAACGTTTATCAAACTAAATGACAATGAACACTGTTGTACATTCAGTGTGTTTTAAATGCTGGTCTCCTTTACATATACAGTACTGTGCAGAGGTTATTAACACCAAATATTGATTTGATTTCGATTTTTCTTTTGTTCGCTCACTTATTTTGTTAATTCATGGAACTAAACTATCAACACGTCCATTTTTGAAAACATTCTTAGTTTACAGCATTTTTTCCCACCTGCCTAAAACCTTTGCACAGTACTATATGTGTATTTTAGACACGTAATTTGAACGTAAGCTGTTTTGGAAGTGTCCACTCATAATTTGGGACACTTCCTAAACAGATAATGTCAAAGGCCGTCGTGATCAATGAAAAACTAGATATTCAGGTGATATTCGACCTTGCAATTTGGACTACCACAAAGCTCCCTCTTGATTCTGTTGCACTTCATCACTGGGTTAAAATATTGTGCTCTCTATCATTGTCCCATTAGACCACAGCCTCACGCACACTGACACACAGTACCTGCAGCCAGGTTGAAGGTCCTGCCCTTTATGGAGCTTTGTACAGGGGAGAACCAGTTTAACACCGAGCCAACCAGAGGAAGCTGTCTCATCATCCCCTATAACACACAGAGGTAAAATATTTGAATGCACTGGATTTATATGACACACACACACACACACACACACACACACACACACCTTGAACCTAACTCTAACCACTATCCAATTCTAAATCCAAACCCCAAACTCTGAAGATCACAATTGTTAATTTAAAAGTAGAAAATTCTAGTGCAACAGATCCACATGCACACACCTCTTCCATGAGTTTGTCCTCATTGGCCTTTCGCAGCTGCAGCTCTGCCTCCAGGATGCCTTTCCTCACCACCTCTGTCATGTTCTCCAATAGCTGCACACGAAAAATCACTATGATTACTTACACATGAACATTTTTCTCAGTAAACATATTTGTAATGGGGCTATTGTAATATAAATGTCACCAAATGGCAGCAACAGCCCATGCAATCCACACATGCAAAGAAATCATGCCATAGCTGTCCATAAATTAAGTTATGTGTAATAATGTGAAATGACACAGGGAAAAAGTATTGAACACAAAGGGAGATGCAAAAAGGCACCAAGAAAATCTATCAGTAATTACAAAGCAATCCTGCCCCTCGTCAGTGCAAATTAATATCAGCTGGTTCAGTCCCAACTGATGGCCTATAAAAAGGTGTCTCATCATCAAGGTGTCAGACAAGAATCATCTCATGATGGGTAAAAGCAAAGCGCTCTTTGAAGACCTGCGCAACCTTATTGTTGCAAAACTCACTGACGGCATTGGTTACAGAAGGATTCCTAAACTTCAGAGTGTTCCAATGAGCACTGTTGGGGCCAGAATCCGCAAACGTAGAGAACATTTCTGTTTATCAGCATACGGTACCTGCATACTTCATATAATTAAAGGAAGAATGAACGGAAAAATGTACCCACAGCTTTTTGATAAAAATCTGCTAGAATGGCCCAGCCAATCACCTGACTTGAATCCAATTGAAAATCCATGGAAAGAACTAAAGATCAGAGATCATAGAAGAGGCCCACAAGATTTGAAAAATGGGCCAAAATCACACCTGAGCAATGCGTGCGACTAGTTTCTCCAAACAGGAGGCGTCTTGAAACTGTCATTACCAACAAAGGCTTTTGTACGAAGTATTAAATAAATGTGTGTTCAATACTTTTCCCCTGTGTCATTCCATTTTGTTACACATAACTTAATTTCTGAACTTGTTTTGGTTTCTTTGTATGTGTGGATTACTTGGGTTGTTACCAACATCTGGTGTAAATTTCATGATCATTAATATATAATCTACAATCCGACACCCATTTACAAGTCTGGGATGTCAGGCTCCTTTGGACCTCTGCTGGAAATGGTGTCATGTCTTTTACTTTGATAGACCAGGGCACGTGTTTGAAGAGCTTGGTGGGAGTCTCAGAATAGGAAATGGGTCCTAACTGGCCACAGTCTCAAAATGACACAAAATCGGTCCTACTTTCATCAACTTCCTTAACTTAGGAAATAACTCTCTACCGATATTAAGGAGCGCTCCAGAGGAGTCCTAACATGCTAGGAGTTGCCAGGAGATGGCGTTCAGGTAGAATCCAACCGGGGTCAGAGAGAAGTTTTTGGAATGCCTGATGACAATGAGCTTATCATAAAATGCTATTTTGTAACAGACTTTAAGGGTTTTTCCATGACACGCTTTAGCCTGTGAGGACTTCCACTACATTTGAGCTGCGCTGCTGTGGTCCTGCGTGGTAGTTTGCCCGGGGCTCGTGGCGTTGCTATTCAGGTCTAATCAGGGTTCCCACACATTTTTACCAATTAATTTTCAAAACTTTAAGTAGTTTAAAATAGGTAGGGATATATATAACTACCATTGGGCGCTGTGATGAGGCTCTTACTCCAGTGTTCACTGCAGCAAAAATATAGCACGGAGTTAATATTATTGTGGCACCCATATCCTTTTACTGTCACTAATTTTGCATTGGCTTAAGTGCATTTGCTGCATTTATCAATTTAAACGTAATGATGCATAGAAGTTTTAAAAGACAGAGTTTGGGGAACGTATTTCCTGCAACATTAATGTCTAATGTTCTGGGACTTTTATGAACATGTTTTAAACAATAGCCAAAACAGACGTTTCCAAAACATTCTGTTAATTCTAAAAATTGTCTAATTTCATAACTTTTCCAGGGATTTCATGCCCGTGGAAACCCTGCCTGTGCTACCTGTTCCGTTTGATAGGTTGCAATGAGGAATATTAACAGTATGCTGTGGTATGCTTGAAGAGCTGCAGCTACACTGTGACTGCTGCCAGCTGTTCTCTGCATGGCTCAGTTACAGTTGTTGATTGTCAGCTAAATCCACAGTAAACTCATTGCTGACAGAGACATTTTTGTATTTGCTTTAGATTGAGCCTAGTCTCACAACCAAGTGTTCACTATAATTGTTCGGAAGCTAGTAAAATATGCTTAAAGGGAAACGCCAATGTTTTTAAACCTGGCCCTATTGTTTTTTTTTTAGTTTTTTACAAATTTTGGGGTCTAAATGACTACTAACAAAAAGTTTAAAAACACCAGTGTTTCCCTTTAATGGGCTTTCACACTGCCATGCAGTAACACGCCATCTCCAGGCATTTCAATCAGGGGAAGGTAGAAGAGTGGAAGTGGTTTCGATTATTTAAATGCCGCCATGCTAGGCCTAAAAGCCTGGTTTTTAACATTGATTTGTAAGCTAGTGTACGTGGACTTTTGGGGTTGTACCAACGCTATGAGGTTCACCGAAGCACCTGCCCGTCATCGCAGCCTTGGACCGTAGCGGCAGCAGGCACTTTTAAAAACACCTAGCTTTTGTAAATGTCAATCTGGTGTTATCTAAATATTTCAGCTGATATTTAATTATACCTGAGAGCACATAATCACACTGGGTGAGTTTTTGTTTAGGCAAAATATCTTTAACCAATCATTCTTTTTCATGATTTCAAAAAGGGCTATAATCACATGATCATTTCAATTAAAGCTAATTAAAATATACCAACCACTCTGTCAGAATTGGCCGAGGAGCTATTGATTGAATGGAAACTATTCGTTTCATCTTTGATAACACTTTGTGCGACTGTCTGAATACAGCTGTTACCCTTCCGCTCTCCTCTATGTCCCTCCCGAGGGCAGCTATTGTATCCACCAGCTCTGAAACATCAACGTCCTCAGTGACCATGCCAACAAAGATGCAGTCCTCCCTAAACTCTGGGCCTGGGGAGAGGATGAGATGGGAAAGGAGAGAGAAACAACAACAAAAAAGTGTAGTAAGATAAATACCGAGTTGCATTTTCCACAGGCCTCTAAGATGTGAAGAGGTACTAACCAGAGAAGAAGACGTCAGCTTCAAGGTCCTGTAGTTTCTTCAGCAGCTCGCTGTTGATTTTCTCCAGCTCCTGCTTCCTCCTGCCCTCATCCATTCCTTCAGCCTGAGGCTCGTACCTGCACATCAACACATTCGTCACAGTCTGACTCCTGCTGAGCACCGCAGCAAATCCCAACATTGTTAAAAGGACAGCAAGTATAAATTAAATTCCTCACACTGCTGGTTTCTTCTATCTGTTAAAGTGACTCAGACATAGGTGTCTGTTACGTACATGTTCCTCGTGTCTTCATTCAGACACGGCAGGACCGCTACGGATTGCAGGACTTACCTGAGGAATTCGTTTAACCTTCACTAAATGAATGACCAATACAGAGTTGGTCTAGACTTGCTCTATATTAACAAGTGCTATGAGATAACTCTGTTATGATATAGTGCTACAGAAATAAAATTGAATTGAAAAAGTCTCTTCCACTAAACATCAACCTATTTCCCTGTGCTTCACTTACGTACAACCTCATTTATCTGAGGGGGCACAAACCAATATCACCAAGCTGCCAATCGCAGAGCCCCTACTCTATCCAGCTGCTGGACCAGGAGGTTCTGGTCGGTCGGTCGGTCGATATGCTGTTGTCCAACCAATGAGAATTTGGTCGGACGTTGCCTGTCAGATTGCCATCGTGGCTTTTACAGAAAAGTAACATGTCACCCTTTCTGTGGTTCTAAATCAGTTTTCACATGCAAAATCAATGCAGAATATTGCTGGATAATAATAATAATAATTCAGAAATTATTGAAAATTTGATTGAATTATTTTGATATTGCATTTATATGATATTCCAATATGAATAAATGACTTGTGTCTTTGTAAGCAGCAAATTGTGGCTGCTGCACTGAGAATATTAAAACAACATGTAATCAAATACAAGCTAAAAATTAAGTCCAGTCCCTTTAAAGCCTATCCATTCTTACCGGACAGCGCCAAGGCCAGGCCAGCTGAGGTCCTCTATGTATGTGAGCGAGGGTGAGCGTCGGTGGGTTTCCTCTCTGAAGTCCTGTCTGAGGCTCATTGTGGAGCTCATTACAGGCACCAGCTCTGACAGCTTCTCCGCCAGGTCCTCCACATCCTCCTGCTGGGTCCCCAGAACTGGATGGGAAGCAGAAAGTCATGGTCACGCCGGTTTCCTGGTGATGTTTTAACCCTCGCTGGCAGTACGTATGTGTATATATATAAAAATATAAATATAAATCTGCGTGTGTTCACGGTACCTGCAGCAGTCAGCAGGGGACTGAAGCGAACACATGTGCCCTCGTCATCAAGCTCCACCACATCTACCCCACTGGTGGGGACCAGCTGGACCAGCTGTTCAGCCAGCTACACACAGGAAAAAGTTTTTTAAAAAACTGTGTGGTCAGGCAAGTCAAGAACACTTACAATGACACTGTCTCTTTTGTTTTGTGGAAAAAGGTTCAGTTCTGATTTTTTGAACTTCTATATAGCACACAACAGGCCAACCAAAAAACTGTTACTTTACTGCAGTTTTTTTGAATCTCAACGCAATAGTCTTTACACAACCAACCACAAACCAGCAAAGACAAACTGCAGAGTTGGTGATAGTTGTGTGGTTTCATCACTTCGAGTGACTCTTTTCAAATTAAACATGGTCATTTCATCCATCTAAAAACATTCGTTATTGCAGCTTTAACTAGCAGAGGCACATGAGGCACAGTACATGTTAAAGGGGGGAAAACACTCACCCATGTGTTGAAGGCATCAAGGACCTCTTTCTCCCCAGTACAGTAACCTTCCACTGAACCCCGTCTGGATGCTAACAACAGGAAAATGTGAAAAGCAACTAAAAGCAAGAATACAACAATTTTCTGTCAATTTACCTATGACAGATATACACTCAACATTGGAAAAGGAAGTGCAGGGATTGGATTAAGTGCAGAGGACCCTGGGACGACCACTGCCCATGGCATCTTTACCACCCAGCCAGACCAGACGGACCAACCGCCCCAGGAAGAGAGGGAAGAGAGCCGGGATGAGAACTAAGCTAACCCAGATTGGACCTAAGGCTGTTCAACAACACAGGAAAATGCCATGGATCTTACAGAGACCTGGCTCCATGACAACATCCCGGCTCAAGCTGATGCACTCGACGGGTGCTCTCATTTGGAGAAAGCCCCAATAGCTTCTTCAATCTTTCTATTAGAGGGAATCACTTTGTGTAACTGCGTGGAAAAGCCATTTTCCTGGGCTCGAATGGCTGACAAAAATCAGACCCTCCTCATAGCCAGTCTCTTCTTGACTTAGCATATTTTCAGTTACCAGTGGCTCTTCTATGCTAGCTTTCAGGTTCCTCTTGTAGCATTTTTGGCTCTGTATTTTTCTGGTCTTTACATCATAGAGAATATGAGTAACAGCTATATGTCTATATGTCAGAAAGAGACAAAATATGCTACATTTGCAGCAGCCTACTGAGCCAACTGCTCAGTTGAACGTAATAATCGGAGGTTATCCAACCAGTTAACTCACTTTTAACAGCAAACATGAAAATAAACGAGTTCACCCCATACATCCTATCCTGTAGCACATTACTGTGCACATTACTGTTCTGACTGACGAAGGATCTTCATTGAAATGGTCTCAGTCAGGTTTTCAGTGTCCAGGGAGTGCTACCCTTACCAGTTCTCACTTCCTTCGAAAACTTGAATAGCACCACAGGAGAGCTGAGTTCATCCTCCACCTGTTGGACAAACAGAGACACAGATCAGCCATCTGAGACTCAGAGATCATTATGATCATGCTTAGCAAGTGGTGTGCTTTATGACATGCAAAACAATTGTCATCAGTTGAAAGGGTGCAATGTCAACATGGTTCTGAAATGTAGCTTTGTGTCCATGCCTACTGAAGCAATTATGTGTTATGTCTGTGGTAACTGTAACTGTATGCCACAATACAGTTCCCATTTGATTCGTCAAACAGGTCGGTATGGATGTGGCGTTGTCTCTCAGTGGTATGGAGCTGCCCAAACCAAAGCTACAGTTCCAGTTTAGAATATTTGGATAGACAGATGAGCTGACTGTCAGACAGTGCCCAAGATGGCATTTTATTACAACAAATACAGAATTTAAACATACTTTTTGTGCAATCCCATCAATATTGGACATTGGGCACTTTAACTACTCCATTATAACTGTACAGTATTTCAAAAGCAAGTCTACTCTCCATGCAGCCAGGTTGCTGATGCAGAAAATGCCTGGACATATCTGTGTTTTTGAGAATGTCACCCAGGGTTGACGTCTCCTGTTCAGCATTTCCTTATGATCTGTGTCAAATTGTGCTATGCCATTCAACCAGATTTACATTTAGCAAACACCTGATCTCAGTGACAGTATAGTGAAGCCAATCACTGATGACACCCAGGTGAAAGGTTAAGACAAGCATCATACCCGAGTGGGGTTGAGATGAAGGCTAGTGTTGATGTGAAGGTCATGAATAATTCACAAGCGTGTGTGGTTTTGTCAAGTCAGAATGCCAGAAACATAACTGATATACAGTATTTTACCCATCATAGACAGGTCTCAAGGCCTCAATATGCTTCACGCTAAGTGCTCGTCCATGTCTGAAATCCCCTTTGCAATGGTGGAATCACACCCACTCATCGCAGGACTTGGAACTTCTCAAGCGTGAAGGTCAATGCTGCCCATATGCCTTTGATATAATATAATATATTATGTGCCATTATCCCCTTTTGAAACAATTTACCACAGCTTGCCCCGCTCTATGATGTTTGCTTTTTGTCCCGCCTTTGAGTGTGGCCATTTGCAACAGGTTTAAACACCGGACGTGGACAGATCAAACATTGTGCAACCTAGTTTGCTTGAAGCATACTAAGACCTTGTGGGTTTCAACATATCTATTGTAGACAGACTGAGGCACATGCACCAGTTACAAGGTTTTCTCCTCTCAGTGGTGAACCCCACAGACCAGAGGCCAGTGAAGAGGGGTAAATCAAAAGTATATCACCACATGAGGAACCTGGCATTAGGTGAGGTAACAGACTCAGACAGGACCCAGGAGTTACCAGACTCAGCTAAAACATACAACTGGTAAGATGTTTTCAACCAGGAAGAAGAGACAGCAAGTCAGACAAAGACGTGTTAAGCAAGAAAAGAGCAAACAAAAGATAACCAGATGAGATACCGCCACCTGTGTTATCAGAGTCACACACACACAAGCATTTGTTGTTCAAACTAAGGAAAAGGTAGAGCTCCTGGTAAAAAGAAATGATAGGAAAGGGCTGTACCACTTTTCAAAAAACTATTAACCACACCAGATTCAAGACAGTCCCAACACCATTGAGGTAAGTCTAAGACTAGATTCTGGTGCACATTAAATGTTTTTATCTTCCAACTTATATACAGAAAATTGTCATGGATGGTCTACTGGATGCCAAAGAGAAACATACGAGGTTCACTGCTAAACTAGGTGTCAAAACAAAACACAACCCACAGTACTGCATAGACAAAAGAGAACGTTATTAGAGATAGAATTATAGCTTCATAAATTGAAGTCGCGTGAAACCCAGCAGGTTGCTTTGAACTTAAAATGTAAGGAGTCAGCTTCTATTCATGTTGAAAAGAGCCAGCGGAGGTCGTGAAGGCATCTGATGAGGATACCTCCTTCCATCCACCTCAAAGTGGAAAGAGGCCCAGGGGCAGAATCAGAACATGCTGGAGGGACTATACAGTATATCCCTATAGACCTGGAAATAATTCCACGATTAATACATTTTAACTAAGAATCTGTTAACGCACTAGCAGCCATGCTTTGAGCTACACAGTAACGTCTGCATGCTAACAATAACAAAGTTAACATGTTCACAATCTTCTCTAGTGTGCTAATGTTTGGACTCGGTAATAAACCAGAAGAATCTGGTTATAAGTATTGGATAGAATAAAATATTGACCCGATGATGAAAAGTCAGGGAACTACCAAAGTTGTTATAATTAATCCTTTTGGGAACATGTATATCTGTCCCAAATTCCATGACAACCCATCAATATAGTTATTGAGACATTCAGTCTGGCCAAGAGTGGAGATCTGACTAATCGACTAACTCAAGTCTGAAATCTACTCTGCTGCTGTGCAAAGCATCCTAACAGTGGGCAACACCAACTGGTATTTGGATTTGAAACAAAAAAGCAAGTAATGAGATCCAACAGCACATGACACATTCATTAATTATTCATGACCCTTGTGTTTCTTCCAAAAGACAACATAACATAATGAGTGTGAAGAGGCATTCCCTGGAGTACCTCAAAGAACATGCCTGAGTGGTCCACATCCTAAATATTTAGGAAGAAGGGAACAGCCCATCAGCCAATGGAGCCCCAAATACCGTTGAGCTGATGTGTGTAAAAAAAACCAAATGATCAGGAGTGACGGGAAGAAAGAAAAGAGAAGGGAGAACAGAGGCTTGGGACAACCTACAATAGAAAGCATGAGAGAGCCCAGAACGTCCCGTAGTGAAGCACCGGAGATGGGCGGGATCGGCGACACCAAGCCCTGGAACCAAGGCAACCCACACTGACTATAACTTCAGCTAGACACACGTACAGAAAAGACTCACACATGGACCAGCAAGCTCATACACATCCACATCTTACTAACACACTGCTGCTTAAAACTCAACTGCAGAGGCTTCACAGTGACTGTGGCAAAACTGAAATTCAAACTACTGGTCTGAGTCTGAGTACCGGTGTGTGATGATTCTGATTGTTCACTACAGCTGGATTACAGTAATGTCATTATACATTGCTCAAAAAAATGAAAGGAACACTTTTCAAGCAGAGTACAGCATCAAGTCAATGAAACTTCTGGGACATTGATCTGGTCAGTTAAGCAGCAGAGGGGCTTGTTAATCAGTTTCAGCTGCTTTGGTGTTAATGAAATTAACAACAGGTGCACTAGAGGG
>JAVQJF010007826.1:0-24544 GCA_036023855.1 Gadopsis marmoratus
AGTTATCTCATAGTACTTGTTAATATAGAGCAGGTCCAAACCAACTCTATATGTATAGACCCAACAATTCCACCATGAGCAAGCACTAGGCGACAGTGGCAAGGAAAAACTGCCTTTTAACAGGCAGAAACCTCAGGCAGAACCATCGGTCATCTGCCTCGACCGGTTGGGTCACAGTTGAGTTTTAAAATTGTAACAGTTAGCAGGGAGCCAATGTTGTGAATCATTGTGGGGACATCCCTGTGTATCTTTACTGTGAAAGTAAAGAATTAGTGGCTGAATGGTTAGGTCTAGGCAGAAAAATGGCACTGCAAAGTGTTTTGCTAATTAAAACATTAACATATTATACTTTAAAAACCTTTCTTCCTTTATGCAGAAAAAAATGGAATTGTGACAGCATCATATTTCCCCCAAAACATATTTGCTCTTCCACATTAGTAGTAACTAAACATCATCTCTAGGAGAAAAAGTTTCAGTCAGTCACCTCACCTTGAATAGATTAGCTGATTGCAGAATATGTACAGCATTGATATTTGGCATCTAGGCTCTGACCTCATCACTCCCCACAAGGAAACACCAAGCTCAGCCCAGCAGGGAGTGCAGAGTGCACTGTAAAACCCGTTGAGTTAGTTCGACTCAACCTATTGCCTTGAACCATATAAGTTTATTAACCCAAACAATTTAAGCATGACAAACGATTTGATTTAAGTACAAGTAACCAGAATATCTGTTGTTGAGGTAACTTGGGAAAATAAAGTTAATGGTACTATTCCTATTCAGTTAATTGTACTTAAAACTATTAGACCAATGTTTCATTAACTGTCCTCCACTACAGCAAATTATTACATTTTAGCTTTGAGAACTTCAAACTTTGTTTAGGCTACTCACTACTCACATTCGAGGAAACCCGATTGCCTTACACCTTTTAACTTGAATTAACACAATATCAAAACACAGATGTCTGCCACAACTGACACTATTTATTTAGATGAATGATGAATACATAACATTTCATGTTCCAAGCTCTCAAGAAAGTTTACTTAAACACCAACATCAATGTTAATTAATTTTATAAAAGGAAGCTGGTGAAACATTCATATTTTGGAAAAACTGAAAATAAGACATAAAAATAATAAACGAAATAAATAAATAAAATTAGCTGATATTTTCATGTGCTAATGCGAAAAACTGAAGACACCAAAGAACAATGCAGACACGCATTGTAGCAAAAACTTTGAAATCAAACCAGAACTCCCTATTGAGTGTTTTAGACACTTCCTGTTTGAACACACAAAAATCAGAACTGCACTTTCAAAGACTGCTGACTTTCAACAACAAAATCTGTGGACAACTTTACTCCAGCGCATGTCTCAAGGCCTGTAACTTGGGTTTGAGCTGTTTTCTCCCATCATCAGGATTTAAGAAGACAACCTGGATGAACTCAAAGAAGCCACTTAAATGGAGAGCATAGATCAGTCCAACCAAAATCACCCGTGAATCTGTCCAAGATCTGTGAGACATTACAATCTGATCCTCAGGGACGATTGACAGGTGGTGAGTTTCAATGGGAACGCCTGCAGGTACCTCTTCATCATTGACCGCTGCCACCAGAGCCACTGCTCCCTCCTCAGTTGCCTCCAACTCATCCTGAAAAAGAAATACATGTTCAGTGTGTGTGAGTGTAATTGTATAGAAAAATCATCAAGCTCATGAAAAGCTATGTGTGTAGTTGAAAATCAACTGCACATAGAGCGAGATGATATTTTATCAACATTAAACGTGGGAATGTGTAAAGGACAGCTTTGAAAAAATCTTAACCAATAAAAGACTCACATGCTTAATGAAAAAAGAACAACCAACAATACAACTAGAGGGCTCAATCATAACATAAATCTCTAACTATTTCCTTTGTCCCAGGACCTTTGCAGCCAGGTCGGCCCTAAACAAAACTGCTTTCACAATTTTCTGTTCACTAGCTTGGCTAATAAATGTCCACACAGACAATCATAAGACGAATTTCATTTCAACATGGCTAAGTCTTCTAAATCTTAAAATAAATTGTGGCTTTTGTAAGAGCTAGTAAATAATTACTGTACAGTCCTTTTTTGACACGAGCAGCAACAATTACATCAACAATTAGAGACTATCCTTGAGTTTACTCTTTTCATGGGATCAATGGTCCACTGAGGTAGACCAGTGTGGCTCCAAGTGGCTGAAACAAGGGTCAAATTGCCTAATTATTAAACAATTTTCTGGAGAAAGCAGAAGGGAAGACTGGAAATCGATGTCCCCACTGCCACTGTAGGACGCATTCAAACACAGCATCTCAATGGCTAGAACTACTGCATGTCGCTTCATGCAGCCAATGAAACAAGCTAGTACCTCTGAGGGCAGCTGTGCACAGCTCTGCAGATTTGAATGGGGCTCAGTTGATGGGTGATCAGAAAGAGTCCATTTACCATCAGTCAAAAAGCTGCTCAGGAGCTGATTTACGCCTGCTGTTTTAAATGTTGGTACAGCAGGGAGAAAGAGGATGCTTCAGAAAGCTGCTTATATTTGCTTATATTCAGATGAGCTTGGATGGCCTGGAGGAGAACTAATTAAAGTGTGGGAAGCACAGTTTCTGTACTGAGGCCTGAGAAGCTGTTACTACTCCAGAGGCAAAATGCCAGCTCTCTTTTATGAATCATGTCCATTGGAACTGTTCTCTTGTGTGAGAATAAGATAGCTAAGTTACCTTGCATGTCCTCCCATCTGCAAGGAGGCTTTTGTGTGAATCTAGAATTTCACAATTGTTAAATTCCCATCTTTATCACTTTGTGTAATTCATCATTTTGTGAAAACATAGACTGAATTAAATAGCAATGCAACAAACGACAAATTGGGAATGCAAATAGCAGATTTTTCTTAATGCTGCACTGATCGTTATCTTCTATATTACCAGTTGATCAAGTGACTATATGTACTGTGAAGGGACAAAAAAACAGCTAATTATCGCCAAGCTCTACAGAGCTTATTATCATTTGTTAGCTCATTATTATGGCTTATGGCCCACAAACTCATTTGTTGTCATTAATCTGGTTTCCAGCAGCAGCAGGCAGCTAATAAAACCACTGTACATTAACTGTCCATCACTGAACAGCAGACAACAAAGTTAGCAAGTAGCTGGTGAACACAATGGAGTCAGATATTTCCCTGAAGAGTTGGTGGGGACCAACGAATAGCTAAAAGGAGAGTGAATATTGGATTTACATTTGTAAGGAGGACAGAAACACAACTCCAAATGAATGCTAATGTTGTGTGTAGCTGCTGGATATGTAAATGTTGCAGTGAAAAGTGACTGTAAACCCATTAACGCAGCTTGAAGTTAATGTAGTCACAGCAATAAATGAACGACTGAATAAATTATGGTTGAGTCTGTGACTACTCAACTCTTGGTCAGATCTTTATAATTTCTTTCAGTTTTTCTTGTGGCCATTAGTAGGACCAGAATCAGAATATGGTTTATTAAGGAATTTGCCTATAATATTCAACATAGTAGGTATAAAGGAACATTTTGTGGTTTCCTTCATTCTCTTTTTATTAATAATAGTTTATGGTATTCATATAGTCTTTTTAAGTTTTTAATTTTTAAATGGGGTTGGTGCAACAGAATGTACTGAACCCTCCCAATAAATGTTGTTTTGTGGACCCTACAGCTGTACACACGATGAAATACCATATGCAGCTTCACATATTAATTATCCTTGGTGAACTATCCTCCTGCCCTAAATGACACACTATTATTAGTGTCTACTTAATTTAGATGACATATTCCAAAGAGAATTTTCCTGAAAGCATTCAGTGAATAATAATCAGTGATCAAAGGTACTCAATGTGAGTGGTATGGAGTACATGGTGTAATTCTGAGGCAGAGAAGCTGTGCTCCTGTGATGCAGTTTCAAAACAGTGGTGGAGTATGAAGCGCGATGGCTTCAATCGTGACCAATCCAATCACCCCTTCTCCTTCCCATTAAAGGCAGTGCACTCTGTGCCGCAGCACTCTGACAATTTGGTGGAGGCAGAGGACACTCCAGAGTGGCTCTGCTGTAAATACTTCTCGCAGGAGGAAACTAACATCCTTGTGTATTATGAGGTGCAGATTCTCCACACAACTATAACTGCCTCAGTTAAATATCGGCACAATTAATTTTATATCATAGTACAATTGTTGTAGAACAAAAGGAGACCACAGGGTGAAAATTGGTTTGTTCTGAGCAGCTTGTGGGTTTATTCTTGGTTCTAGTTATCCTCCATCCTGTTTTGGTCTCAGCAGGCTTAACAAGGTAGCCCAGATGTCCTTATCCCTCGTTACCCAAAGTTGAGGGTATTGACCATAGGTGAGGGTTGGAAGATAGATTGACTGGCAAATTGAGAGCTTCACTTTCAGGATCAACTCGCTGTTCAAAACACAATGCCCGCATTAATGTAGATGCTGCAGCAATTCACCCAACGATCTTGCAATCCAGCTTCCCCTCACTCGGGTGACGACCCGGAGGAACTTAAACTTCTTCACTCTGGACGGAAACTCACTCCTACCCCAGAGTGAGTAATTCACCATTTTCTGGCAGGGAAACATGGCCTCAGATTTGAAGATGCAGATTCTCATCCCAAACCCTTCACAATCAGCCGCAAACCACCCCACATCCTCTGCAATCTCTGCTTTTTGTGTCCATCATGTTAATCCCTCTCTACGCTGTGGCTGTATTTAAAGATTCTGTCCAAAGAAAATCACAAACAGAATCGGAAGACAAGGCACACCCCCTGGTGGAGCCCAACACCTACTCAGACTGCGCTACTGAGAATATGTTACTATATCCTTCCTGTTTTGTAAAATATACCCACATTTTAAATGAGGTGCCTCACCTTAATGTGACGAGGTCCGGTTCATGTGTTTGTAGCAATTATATGGAGGTGAACAAATAGTAGTGAATGGGAAGTTTGGATGCTGTACAGCTGCTCACATCATTCACTAATGTACTATCAAGCAGCACAGATCGATTCTGCTGCTACTCAAGTATGTTATCATATACTAACTCACATATTGACAGTATTTTGTGCATGCACTCATAATCTATTGCAGGAACGCTGGACAAGCCGGCAGCTTTCAGTTCATTTTGAGGGTATTTTATCAGAAAACATATATGCTCTAGCTAAGTCTGGGTGTGCGCCTCTTTTTTTTTTCGTAACACTGAGTGAGCTACTGCC
Organism: Gadopsis marmoratus; assembly: GCA_036023855.1. NCBI lineage: Eukaryota > Metazoa > Chordata > Actinopteri > Centrarchiformes > Percichthyidae > Gadopsis > Gadopsis marmoratus. The sequence goes on from JAVQJF010007826.1 coordinate 5,248, forward strand.
ACTAAACCTGGGGAGTGTTTGCATAAGTTTGCATCATGGCAGGTTTTTCTAAAAAGCTTTTTTGCTGAAGGGATTTATAGCACAGTGAAACTGACCAACATAAATCAGCTTTGAAAGGCGTTTTGACATGCATTCTTTGGTTGGTAAAGCCACTAAACAGCAATGCTTGTCATATCACTGACATGCAAGTTCAAAATCGTAATATTGACACCAAACTTCATTCATTATTTCTGACACACCCTGCTGCATCTGAGACTGCACTGAGACACCAAAATATGACCCCTGTGCCTTACAGCGTGCTTCATGTTGTTGCATCATTCTTAAAATGAATAGTTTGATTTGAGCGTTTTGAATGTCATGTCTCCTATATAGGTAAAACTGAATATGGATGATGGTCGTTCACTGGGCCTAATGATCAGGGGTGGTGCTGAGTATGGACTGGGGATCTACATCACTGGAGTGGACCCTGGATCTGCTGCAGATGCTGGTGCACTAAAGGTATCCCAACTCAAACCTTGATATCAGTCATGGAATCATTGTTGTATTACACCACAATACCTGTCCATCACCTAATGACAATTGAGATCTTTGAGATGGTTGCAAAGGATTATTATCTGAAGTTATCTATAACAATTGATTATTCTGGGTTGTCTCCACCACTATGTTTCACCAGTGATTAGTGCTTCCAGACGACTTGCAACACGGTAGAATCATTGCTTAAAATTTTTTTTTAACAATCATTACACATATGTGTGTTTGTTTTCCACAATGACAAATTCTGATCCAATTTGAAACCAAGTCAGAGCCATTTTAAACCTTCAAATCTTAACAAGACTAATACCACTTTTGTCACGTGCACAAAACAGAAGAAATTAGAGGCATTTGAGACATAAAAATATGCACTGGATTTACAGCGTTATTGATTAAAATCAATCGGCATCAGAAGCCTGAAATGAACGTCTGAAAAACACATCTGAAATGCTTTCTGTGTGAGACGTTTCGAGCTAAATGCTAAGTGAGCAGGCCAAGCTGATGAGGAATATCATTAGATTTGCAGGCATTAAGAGATAATCCAAATTTTGGAAATTACATTGACATTTTGACATGATGGTGCTAGATGAAAAATCAGGGGGTCACCAAGTTATTACAGTTCATCCCCTGGGAACCACAATTATCTATATCCAGTTTTTATATTAGATATTTCAGCCTGACTAACAAACTTTCTGTCTGTCTGATATGTTTTAGCCTAGTGTGACTAAAAACTACAGCTTCTGAGTGATGGGTCAATCCACCTACACAATGCAATTTCATTTCAATTCTGCAAAAGCAGCTGATTTGCAGTTTAATCCATTGAAATAGTCTCATCATACTGAGTGATAGTCCATGTTGATGTGGTTTTCCCTTCTTTCGAAGCATCCATGTGATTTTATTAATTTCTGTAATTATATGAATTCATTTAAACATATTGAATCTAGGTTGAGACTTTGTATCAGCCATGTGAAGTTAATTTGCTTGTGGTAGAACACCCTGAAACCTTAAGCAACTCTGTCTTACTCGTGGATTAAATGAGTTGTTGACGTAAAGATATCCGACACTGTGCCAGCTGTCATTGCTAACATCTGCTCCTTGATTCTGACCTGTTAGCATTCCTGCTACCTGTGCCCTAATTGACTGCTTAGTGTTGCAACCATCTGCTACCTTCCTTACAGCCTCAGTCACTTTGCTGCCAGGACAGACCTGCAAAAATGCTTTATTAACCATGCTAAATCTATGCTGTGTGCTTTTAGGTCAACTTTCTGCCTCAACAAGCAGGCCACTCCAACTCTGTGCTATTTTTCAACCTGCCTCAGGCAAGAAGAACAGACGCCAGTGTTTCCTACCTGTAAACAATATGGCTGAAACCTCAATAATATCACACTGGGTCCTACATGGGGATAAAAATAAAACATCTCATTTTCGGTTTGATTCCTTACTTGTTCAAACCGATTGGGACACCTGGGGGAAAAAATAGCCTTACACTGAGAGGAAGGAGATTTAAAAAAGCAGAGCTTGAAAGGCATTCTAAAAATTCAAATGTTGCCCCTTGAAAGATGCAGTGTGTCATTTCTCAGTTTCTTTGACAGAGAGAGAGGAACTTTTTTTTTTTCTTTCTTTTTATCATCATGGAGGATTGGCTGGTCATGCTGCAGAACTGGAACTTTTCACATGCTATGACAGAAAATATGAAAGAAAAAGGGAGGGAGGGTGAAAGAGGCGAGGCACGTTTAAAAATAAATAGAGTGGATACTTTCTCTTCAACTTTCTAATTCTCACAGATCTGCTGTCTGCAGCCATTCATTGTTTACGGACGAGAGCTGCTGTCCATCCTTACAGTATGTGTGTGTGGTGGTCTAGATGCATCAGATTGAGTGATCCTGCCATTAGAGTGGGCGCAGCAGGCGGAAAAAGAGGCTATACTTTCCCGGAAAACCATCCCTCCCTCACTGTCTGCCAGTGTTGTGGAGATATGAGATGGAGGGTTGGCTAGACGCTGCAGCAGGTGATCATCACAAAGCAAATGTAAGGCATTTTACATTCAATTCTTCAGTTTGATACTACTTAGACTACTGTTAAGAGTAACACCAATTTATGCCCTAAGACTTTGCTATGATGGCTGTGAAGGAAGTTGATGTAACTTTAATTTGATGAACGTATGTCAATTTTTTTAAAGACTACTCATTTCATTTTGAACTACAGTTCTGATACTGCTCTATCAGCAGTTTCATTTTAAAAATGGATCTTCTAAGGCTGCATTCAGACAGAATCAGGCATTGCAGGGATTATTGCAGGGTTGTGTGGGGTGGAAGTGTCACATATTAGCAAGCAATCCCAACGTGAAGAGTGATACAACGCCAAGCAACTGCACGGCAATGAACACCTTTGTACTCCTTTGTGGCAGGGCTGAACAACTGATGTACAGTCATCACAGTGCCGATCGATCAGCTTCTTTTCCATCTTCACAGTTGCTCTGTGGCCCCCATCGGCGCAGCCTAGATGCAGTACCCCTGTTCAAATGGGGAGGACTGGCGATTCTGTCTAAATGCAGCCTAACAGTGTCTGAAAGCCCCATTGCTTAGGCAGAACTTTCTGAAACAGACAATGCGAGAATCCCACCCACTTTGTGCAGTGATTGACCAGGTTTGTGGAGGTGTGAAAGTTGGCAGGGTTGGAACATTTCTCTGAAGATCTCCTTTGTCGTTCTTCACAGAACTTCTTCAGTCATCCCCATTTGTAGTTCACCACGGAATTTGCTGAGTACAATCATGTTTCCCAGAGGATTAACACTCCCAATAATTCACAGGCCAAAATGCTAAAAATCTTGATTTAAAGAAGGTCTCAAACCACATGAATTAGTATTGTAAATACTAATTCATTCATTTTAGGACAGTGTGCCACATGAAATAATTAGTTAGGATTCATAGTTTTGTTATAGTTCTGTTGGCAAAGCTGGGAGCAGCAGTGTACCCTTGTACACAGTTTTGAAATTGTGAAAAGGCCTGGCTGAAACTCGTTTTTATTAGTGCAACACAGTGACATTTGGGTGTTGCCCATTCATTACTTTAAGAGAGTGAAACGCTCAACCGTATCCATTAAAAGTGATATAAATCTGCTCTAAATCCATTCAATTAGAGGCTGTTTTCTAACCTTGGAGAGGTTGTCTTAACACATTAGAAATATGAAGACAAAAACATTTTAATTCAGTGCTTGTATTGTTGAATACTATTTCACAAGGTGGGTTGGATGAGAAATATATTGTTACTCTGTGTGAATATTATATTTGACTATTGTGCTACAACTTGATCTTTAATCAGAGTCAGCCCCTCTTGAGCCACAGATTGGCCCGTCACATCCAATGCACGGGAATGTGTCCTTGACAGGCAACGGAGGGGAGAGAGGCTTCTTTCGCCATAAAAAGAGTGTCAGAGTAGGAAGAACTGAAGCTGCTGTTAGATTAGACACATATCTGCGTGAATATTGGCCCTTTATTTCGCAGTGGATTACAGCCACTCTGATAAAATTCAGCTAGAACAAGTCTCATGATGCTTTTTCACATCAATAAAATGCATTCATGCTGATGCTAACAGCATGGCCTCTTCCTTGTTTACGCTCAGACTTGTGCACAAACTCTACACAAGCTAACTAGCCAACAGTTTGCCAGGCTGGGGGAGAGATCATGCACACAAGAAAAGCCCACATTTCTGGCAGGAAGGAGAAACACAACTACTGTTAAACATTATGAAAGGCTTGGATGTCAACTGGTTTCTGGATATGTGCAAATATCACAATGCACATAACAAATGAAAGCGGTAGGTTGTGTTTGCACGGTTGAACAAGTCCGCCACTGCTGGAAAACTTGAAAAACAAAAAAACACATCTTATTTTGACACAAAGAAGCAAGATGGCTCAAGTGGCCCCAGCCATCTGACTTTTCCATATTTTGACATGATAAACGACCCGTTAGGGCATCGACCCCGTCAAACTCAGCTGGAGTCGCCACGGCTGCATGTAAATAAGAATATTAGTGGGATATTCATTTTCATTAGCCATGTAAACAGCCTATTAGGAATATTGTCTTTTTGGAATAAGGGCAAAACACCAGAATATAACATCAATCATGAAAAAGACAAAGCTTTCATGTAACTGGTAGGTCGTTTATTTGCCAACCACAAATAGGAACAGTTACTGGGGATGGAGGGGAGAGGACTGGAGGGAGGGGTGATTGCCAAAGGAACTGAAAGGAAGAAAACAAAACGGATCCTACCTGATCATCTTACCTGTGCAAGGAAAGGAACAACAAAACAGTCCCACTACCTTCTCTACGAAATACCAGTCAGAACAACAAGAGCGGCATCACCCACTTACCTAGTTCAATTCAATTTTATTTATATAGCGCTATATCATAACAGAGTTATCTCATAGCACTTGTTAATATAGAGCAGGTCTAAACCAACTCTATATGTATAGACCCAACATTTCCACCACAAGCAAGCACTAGGCGACAGTGGCAAGGAAACACTGCCTTTTAACAGGCAGAAACCTCAAGCAGAACCAGGCTGTTGGTGGGCGGTCATCTGCCTCGACTGGTTGGGTAGAGAGAGAAAAAAAGACGGGGGGGGGGGTAGAGTGAGAGTAGGATGAAAGAGAACACACAGTAGCACAGTACAATTCCATATACAGTTATAAAGCAATGGCAGCTACAATGTTACTGATGTTAAAATACACAACCAATAGTATTAGCAGTACAACAGCTACACTAACAACAACAGTAGCAGCAGCAGGCGTCCGCATCCACTTGACCAGACCCATGTGCATCCAGACTGCACAGAACCAGATCCCGAAGATCCAGACAGAGAGAGACAGACAGACAGACAGACAGAGAGACACAGACAGAGACAGACACTACATTACTACACTACATTACTGCTTCTGTGTTGTGCTTTTGGGTTCTTGTCTGCCACTCATCCTGAGACTTTACAGGGAGCCTGTACTGTGGTCGTCATTCATTCATTGTCTATCGCTCCATTCATTGCTCATTCACCATTGTATTTATTAATTTATTTGTATGTCCATAGTTATTAGTTGTGTATAGTAAATGAGTTGAGTAAACCTTTCATTCATAAAGAAGTCGATTACGTGGCTTGTGTGAATGAAGTACTAGGATCACTGTTTACGAGTCGAGGGCTTACAACCTCCAAACTGAGACTGAATTAGTTAATTGGCTATTGTTTTCCCATTTGTAAGGGTGGTGGCCCAAGGTGAATTCAATAAAAGTTAAATTCTGTAAAATACTTATGAAATTGATTCCTAACTCTGCTTCACCTTTTGAATCAATTAATGTGTTTATTATGCATATTTTGGTGCCCTTTAGAAACTTAAGGCCTTTATGCTACAAGGGTTTGTGGGTAACCTTTTGATTCTCTTTCTTTTGATCTTGATTTGTTGAACAAGTGACAGCCCTATTTTGTTATAGTGCCCAAAAGTGAAGTGACCCAAAATGGATTCTGACAGAGTTTTGGCTGACCACGGCATGTTCCTTTAACACCTTGTGTTAAAGGTTCCGTCTCATTCTCAGCCACAGCCTCTTCTCTCTGTAACCACCTGGAAGCCACTGCAGGCCAGCAAACTGCTTGCATCGCTGAAAATAGCAGTTTGCCCTCTCTCTGTGAAAAGGACAATTACATTGCACTCCCAGCACTCCGCACACACACACACACTTTATTTGACACGACTGATCAATGAAATTCAACTTGTAAATCATTACTGCAGGGAGAAGGTGAGAGTGGAAGCAGTTGGAGGGGATAATACTGTATATTGCCCTGGTCCTGGATGTCAATTGAGAGTGGCAAGGATATTTCTTAGCATTCAATATAACTAATAATCACTATAATTTTGATTGTAATGCTTGTTTATAATGTTTGTACAGAAGCTAATTCCAGTAAAAGAGAGTAAAGGGAAAATGCCTTTATATGCATGTTCTTCTCTGTAAAAAATCAGGAACAAAATATGTAAATTGTGGCTTCTTCCTCAGAAGGATTACTCTTGGAGTTTCATTGAAGCTGCATGTCCTTCACATAATCATGGTGGTGCTGGGAGGTGAGAAGGAAAGAAGTCAATAACTAATTTCTGCCTCTATTTGTCCTGCTGTAATACAGTTTTTCTGCTGCTTTCAGCACTCCCTTGTGTTTTCCTGAATGTTTGTGCATCCTTCTCTATCCCAGTCTTTATTAACAGGCCCAATTATACATTTGTTATGTCTAACATAAATTCTGTTGAACACTATATATATATATATAAAAGACAACTCTCTATTGTTAAATCAGGCTGAATCTCATTTGGCTGCATTGCTTCTGGAAGATAGGATTATTGAATCCTTAGATAATCATCTTTACAGGACCTAAAACCAGTATGTATCAAACTGAAAAGGAGATGACCATTAGTAATGCAGGCATGAATAGACATTAGGTAAACTAAGAGGTTTAATTTGATGCAAAGGCTAGTTTATTAGTCATGACGAGTTCTACTCAGTCTGTAAAAACAGTTGCAATGTCTTCTGTGACTCTGGAAGAGCTTTTATCAAGTCTGAGACAACCACCCTGATGATGTCATCATCTAAACACATTTGATTGAGCGTGACACTACACATTTTTAACAGAACTGTGTTACAAACTTGCGTTATGGTGTTATAAAGACACATATGGTGTGTCTGACAAAAAGCATTATGGGAAATGTAGGACCCAGTGGTTCTGGAGTTTGACAAAGTCTAGGAACTCGGGATTTCAGCATCTGCTGCTTTGACTTTGACCATTCTTTTTAAATGTCTCTTTTTCAAATCCCCCAACTTCATGGAAGTCCAATACTAAATTGTATGAGTGACCCTTAAACCAGTATGATGCTGTATGTAAATATAAGAATTTGTTGGCCAAAAAACACACTAACGTCTCTTACAAAATTATCAAGATTATCAAAAGCCTTGCTAGTGCCGCCTATAAACTACAATTCAATCCAGGTTATTAACAATTATAGCAACAGAGTTGGCAACAAGCATAAACAAACTGGGAGCTGGTTCCAGAGAAGAGGAGCTTGAAAGCTGAAGGGTCTGGCTCCCATTCAACCTTTAGAGACTCTAGGAACCACAAGGAGTGTTCTAGCCAGAATGGGCCAGTGTAGAGAAGCTAATATTGGAGAAATACGACCTTTTCATGGTTCTTGTTAGGGTTAGCTGGAGAGTTTTAAGGGACTTATTGGAGCAGCCTGATAATAGGAAGTTGCAAAAGTCTAGCCTAGAGGTAACAAATGCATGGACTAGTTTTTCTGCATATTTTTGAGACAGTATGTACATTTTGCAATGTTATGTAGGTGAAAACAGGCAGTCCTTGAAGTTATGTTATTTATAGGAGTTAACATAATCTGAAAAAGATTCCTTGCAGTGATGCTGGAGGCCAGGGCAATGCCATCAGAGAAACTATATCTTTAGATAAAGTGTTTCAGAGGTGTTCAAAGCCAAGCACAATTACTTCAATTTTGATTGAGTTTAACATTAGAAAATGCAGGTCGTCCAGGTTTTTAAGTCCTTGAGGCATGCTTGAAGTTTAAATTGATTGGTTTTATCATGCTTGATTGATAAATATAATTGGGGCTCTTCTGCATAACAATATTATTTTTTCGAGTGCTTCCTAATAATATTGCCTAGAGAAAGCATTTATAAGGTGAATAGAATTGATCCAAGCACATAACCTCGTGGAACTCCATGACTAACTTTGGCGTGCATGGATGATTCATCATTGATATTAACAAACTGATATCGATCTGATAAATAGGACTTAAACTAGTTTAGTGTGGTGCCTTTAATGCCAATTAAATGTTCCAGTCTCTGTAGCAAAATGTAAGGGTCAATGGTATCGAATGCAACACTAAGAAACAACAAGTACAGAAACAAGTCCTTTATCTGATGTATAATTAGAAGGTCATTTGTAACTTTCACCAGTGCTGTCTCTGTGCTGTGATGCATTCTAAATCCTGAGTGAAAATCCTCAAACAACTTATTGTTGTGTAGGAAGTCACACAAATGATTGGTGATTGCTTTCTCTAGGTTCTTAGAGAGACGGAGGGTTAGATATAAGTCTATCGTTTGATAAAACCCCTGGCTTTTTAAGAAGAGGTTTAATTACAGCTTCTTTAAAGCACTGTGGTAAACAACGTTTTAATAAGGACAGATTGATCATATCTAGTAAGGAAGTGCTAACTAAGGGTAAAATGTCTTTTAGCAGCCTAGTTGGCACACATTCGTGACTTAGATGAAGACATAATTTAAGTTTGTTAATGAGGGAAAAACAGTCCAATTGTATATCAGGTTTTACAGGTGTTTCTAGGATTCCTGTGTTTGAAGATAATTCACTACCATCTGAGGGCAAGAGGTGCTGAATTCTGTCTCTAATAGTTAGAATTTTATCCTTAGAAGCTCATGAGGTTGTTACAACTGAGATCTATAGGAAAACATGGCTCAATAGAGCTATGACTCTGTCAGCCTGGCTACAGTGCTGAACAGAAACCTGGGGTTGTTTATTTTCCTCTATTAATGATGAGTAGTAGGCTGCTCTGGCATTATGGAGGGCCCTCCTATACATTTTAAGACTCTTGCCGGACTGAACGTGATTCTTCCAGATTGGTGGAACCCCATTTCCTTTCAAGTTTACGTGATGCTTGCTTTAATTTGCAGGTTTGGGGGTTAAACCATGGAGCTAACCTCCTTTGTTTTATTATCTTCTTTTTAAAGCGGCAATAAAGTTGAGTGTCTTTCGCAGTGAGCCTGCAGCACTATCAACAAGAACTGGGAGGGACTAAATCACTTCCTTGAGTTTAGCTACAGCACTTTCAGATAGACATCTGGTGTAGGAATGTTTGCCTAATGGCGTGTAGTCCAGTAATAGGAATTCAGAAGTTATTAAAAAGTTGTTTGATAAAAAAAGGATTCTGTGGACTATTAGATGTTCAATTTCAATGCCAAAGACAAGAACAAGGTCGAGGGTGTGGTTAAAGCTGTTCGACAATCCGACAAGCACTTTGAAGCATAATGACACGTGCTGTGTGTGCTACATGCTATGGGTATTTACATTTGAAAGGGTTTGTCTCCTTGGAAGCATCAATGTGCTTAGCACACCTGTCTGCCCCACCAGCCTCACCTTCCCTCTCCCGCCTCCCACTTACCTACCGTGATTCCTGTCAACCTACCTACCCCACCAGCCTGTCTTCGCCTGTCTCCACCAACCTATCATGGCTCCCTTTCCTTCCACCGGCTCCACATCTCCTCCCCTTGTCTCAATAAACCAACGTTCATCTCAACTCTGTTGAGTCATCACTGAACATGTCACATTTTGTCCTGAGTATTTCGCTAGAAAAATGCTAAGTTATTCAAAATGGAAAGACATCATCCGCTGAGTAGCATGATTATGCTCAGTACATTTTAATGAACATCAGTAGATTTTGATATTTCCTCTGTACAAAGGGGACCTTTTGCATGATTGTGGCACTGAGGTCTTTTAAAACACTACGGTTTATTCTATGCTTATTGTAAAAATCCATAGCAAATTTAATTGAAATCCAGATGTACTTTTTTAGCTACGCCAGCTGGGTTGCTTTAGAGACCTCCACTTTGGTAAATTGTGGACTATCTCTACAACTGTAGAAATGAACTGTAATAGTTCAACATTCTGACGTTTGATTAAGTGCCATCATCAGGTCAAATTTTCAATGTGTCCAATACTTTGGCTTCTGACCAAATACCCGCAAAATGAGTGACATTTCTTGTCAGCTTCAGCTGTACTTTGTGTTTATGTGACATGGTTAGATGGGACCCAAGAGCAGGACACGACACAAGATGGTTAGCAGGTGACACAGGATTTATTTATGGAGCAGGAGATGAGAGGAGATTCCAGGGAAGGAGGGGAAATCCACAGCAAGTAGGTGGAAGCCGCTGGGGTAGGTGAGGAAGGTGAGGAACAGGAGGGCAGGCAGAGACGGCAGTGAATGAGGAATCCTGGTACTAGATTAGATCTTCCTAAAGCAGAGCCGAAGGAATGATCTGACAAAGAGCTGCTGGCAGTCTGGGGTAGAAGTACTGTGGATCTAATGAAGAGATGCAGGTGTGTGGACTGATTGAAGGTGGTGGACCCGCCCCTCCTGGTAGAGGAGAGAGACAGGACACAGAAACACAACATACACTGGCCAAAGTGGGCCATGACAGTTTAGTGCTAATTAGCGAATGTTAACATGCTGAATTAATAGCGTGAATATGGTAAAGATTATACCTCTAAACACTGTTGTGCCTAAGTACAGCCTCACAGAGCTGTTAGCATGGCTGTAGACTTTAAATATATTTCAAGGAATAACCCACTGGGAACCATGAATATTCATACTATTTTTCAAATCAATCTAGCCAGTAGATTATAGTAGTATATATATCGTGTTGAACAGACTGTCAGAGGGACTGACTGACATTGCCATTCATTTTAGTTGGTTTAAGCCTCCACTACATATATTTAAAAATAACATTTGGCCTTGATCGATCCTCTACTCAAACTAGACTGCCATAATCAACAATGTAAAAGATTTCATAACAGCATTACATTTGCACAATCTGTCACAGTAAGACCCCAAAAACTATAGATAATGAAATGGAAGACGGAAACCGATCACGAAAGAGACATGAGTATTTTGTCTCAGACCACAGAGCAATGACCACTGACTGGTTTCCCTCTCTTGCAGTCTGATGCATTACATTAATTGCATTGTCTTTTCTCTGATATTCTCCTCTGACAGACTGTTAAGAAGGGTCAGGACCTCACCTACTGTCTGGCTGTTTAAAGGAGGATAATTAGCTTCAGTGCAGTATTAGTGTTTATGTGTGTCTATACGTCTGTGTGAGGCAGCCTGCACACAACAGTTGGGAAAGTTGGGCTGACCTTGGTTGTCACACTTTTTGTTTGGTATTAAATCTGTGGCCTGAGGTTGTGATAAAGAAAAAAAGATTGTCTGAATCAGGGATTGGGATGCTTGGCACGCATGGTGGTGCATACATAATCTCAGAGAGAAGACAGAGATGTTCAGTGAGTATGTGTGTATTGGTCTGTGTTGCGTTGCAGTTTTAGTGGTGGATCTCCATATACCTTTGACCTGGATCTTTCCTTTATTTTCATTACTTTAGCACTAAAGTCCCAACAAGTATAACCTTCTCAATAAAAGTATAACCTTCTCAATAACATGACAATGGTGGATAAAGAATGTGTTTCATCTTCTTCGTTCAGTCTCAGACTAACAGGCATGCTGACTGCGGCCTCAGCAGTAGTGCCACTGGTCCTCTTCATACTGCCCGAGTTAAGACCCAAATAAAGTTAATCTCGAGAGGGTACATGCAGATCTTTCATGCCCTACCCTGCCTACGTCTGTCTACAGTTAGGGAAGGTGAGCATGTAGAACTTCTTTTTAATTAAGGTGGTCTGTTGCAGGTGGGTGACCAGATCCTGGAGGTGAACTCTCAGAGCTTTGTCACAATCTCCCATGATGAGGCAGTTCACATCCTCAAAACAGGACGCCACCTGCTGATGAAGGTGAGGGATGTGGGTTGTCTGCCTCATGCACGCACAGTGGTGGATGAGACCAAATGGATCTGCAGTCAGGCCATAGCTGAGACCAATGCTACAGCTAACCCAAGTTCAGCCTCCAGCCCCATTGTCAATGCTGGCATCCATGCTAGTGTCATTGCTAGTACATGCAGTACAAGGTGAGTTCATTATAGTATACTTCATCATGTTGAAGCTTTAATTTTATGTGTTGCTCTAAATTCAAATCGTTTGGAGGATGAATGTGACTGGAGATTATTTGTTTCTTAAATATGCTATGCATTGTTTTCTCGTTTGCTGCAGACCATCCTCAGCCAGAGCTACACCTGTATTAGGAAAGGTACGACTGGCAGCCATGCCTCTGCATACACATTAACACTCTTTAAATTGAGTTTAAGGTACTGATTTGTCATAGTTTCTACACTCCAACTCACTGTATCTCCATCTGAGCATGTCTTTTGACCAGAAGTGTCAATTCATTAGATTAATGACTTGAGTCTGACTCTAGTAATTAATGTAACCACTTTTGACTTGACTCAACAAAATCAAAAACGACTTTCAACTTGACCTGTTTCCTTTTAACTTGGAATAACTTAATATCCTCCCCAAGACCAAAATCTTTAGTTTCCTGATGATTGATTTACTTTGAATCAATCCTAATTTTATAGACTGGTCTGGGAGCCACTAACAACAGTAGTTCCTGTTTTCTGTAGAGGTGGACTTGATCACCTCTACGTGACAAAGCATTTGCAGCATTTGCAAACCTGTTTTTCACAACCGGACAACCCGTTGGCCCATACGAAGTGAGGGGGACACCAGGAAACACACCCAAGTCACAGACACGGACCCTACAGTGCAACCGAGTGTTACGGGGGGGCAGTGTAACACGCACAGCCACGCAAAACGAGTGCTACGGAGGTGGGGGGTGGCAGAGAAATAAACCATAAAAACCTCATAAAGCATCAGCCCACACTAGCAATGACCCAGTCCTGAATGAAATGGATGCTTGTTTCCCAAATTTCTTTTTGTTTCCCGGACGAGCCCCCGATTGTTACATCCCCCCCTTTCGTGGGTCTAGGGGAGGGGGAAGAACGGTAACAAGCATCAGGATCTGAGCCAGGGTTGCTGCACCAAAGGTTAAAGATATGCCGACACGTGCTAGTAGACTTAAGGCAACAAGTGGGGGAGGCTGGACCCAGGGTGGATGCCAAAGAAAATACAAGAAACAGAACAAAACCCCTCCTAAACTAAAGTCCCACCTAAACCCGAACAAAAGAACAAACAAAAAGCTATCCGGCTAACACTACAGAAGGGCTCAACAAAACCATACAGGGGGCAACACCACCCACTAACCTAGTGTCCGCAACAGTACCGGAACTGCGTGAGTGTGATGTACAGGGCGCCCCATTCTGCCTAGTCCAGCACACCCACCACATACCTTTCCCAAATCATCTCCTCTGTGAGCCTCTATGACGCATGGTTACGTGTAACACCCTTATCTGCATAGGATTGCAGAGACATTTGCACTCATCTTTGGAGAAACATAATTGCAGCAAGTTGGTTTGCAAAACTAAGTAACTATGCTACAGTTGTTATATACAAAGTACCTGATCAATATTTAACAAATAATTAATCTTCTCCTCCTCATCTCATTTTCAGGTTCTAGCAACAGGTTGTGAACAATTGTTAGGGTGACACTCAAAACTGTTTCTGCCTTACAGCTAATAAAAGTACAGATCTTAATTTAATCATTTGCTGAAAACTAAATCCAAATGCATATTGATAGTGATTCAAAACTGTGACCTGTCTATCTATATCCACGTATATCTATATCTATCAATTTAATCAAATTTGGAACTTCCATCTCTCTCCATCACCATTGTCGTGGCGAGGCAGACAATTTGCATGTTTTGGCATGAAACAGGAAGCTGTAGCAACTAAATCATCTATTAGCCAGTATTGTGTCACAGTTTTGGTGCCACATCCACCTCAAATTTGGTCAGTGAAATCTAAAGACCTTCCTGATGCTAAATTTGCAAAACTTTGAGATTTCATGGAAAGATGTTGCCATGAAGAAGGAAGCTGTTTTTGAGGGGCTAGGGTCGCTTTTGATAACTCACAAAACTTGGCACATGCATGAGAGGTGGTTGAAATTATTATCTGATATGGGTCTTGGGCTTGGATGCTGCAAGGGGACTCAATTGTGCCCCCTACAACATTTGTTACTGCTCCTAGTCGATTAACAGGATCCCGCTCAAATTGATCAGCGTAGTCTAAAAACCTTCACAATGCCAAATTACGAAGCTTTTTACTTTTCATGGAACAGAGTTGCTATGGTGAAACTGACTATTTGCATGTTTTGTCATCAGAAAGGAAGCTGTTGTAGCTCACATTGTTCAATCAGCCTCAAATTTGACATGTTTGATAAGACACTGCTAAAAGAATCGGACCCCATTGCTAAGACCACCTCCGAATGTGGTCCCAATGCATGCTCTTTGTGTCTTGGGTCCATTCACACCTGTACTTAGAACTGTCCACTTGTGATTGATCACCCAAGAAAAAACTGATGATGGTGATGGACAGATATGAAAAAGAGGGTATTGCTCAAACAAATTAAAGGAAGACATTGAAAACACATCAGATCTAAATGGGAAAAAAAATCATGCTGGATATCTATACTGGTATGGACCGGGTAATGTGTTTAAAAAGGGTTCCTTTAATTTCTTTGAGTAGTGTATATTATTATGGGGAGATAATTACTGTGTATCCCCACACTCATGTGGTGAGGCATATGTATTGGGTACCAAATTTCTTATAGCCTACAGATTGGGAGATAACCTTTTTAACAGTTGGCGATTAGCAGATAGATTGAATAGTAGTTCTGCTTTTGAATTCCTGCTAAAAACACAAATATATTATCATAAAATCCTGTGTCTGGTTTGACTTGCTGTCACACCACAAACAACCACAAGAGTTTTCATGGTGGAATGCCTATGCAGGAGGCATTTCAGCCGTGTTGTTCAGTTGTCCGTCTCACGCTCAGCTGACAGAACAGATACACTTCTATTTTCATTAATACAGCTACAGTCTACACGCTCTGCATAATGGATCACGTTTCATATATGTGCGTAACAACCAACTGAAATGTAATTCTATGCTTCAATTCTGTTTCCTTCCATTTTACAATGATTGTGTATTTGTACTCTGAGCGCAGGTGACCTACACGCAATACAGTGCTTGAATGCATCCTGTGCAGACACAGACACAGAGGACTGCAGCTGCTGCTGTGCTGACATGCTAGTTTCACTGTCAAGGCTGTGTAGACATTACGTAATACTGATAATATTATATCACGTGTGGCTCATTGACCCACCCCCCGCCCATTGTCCCTTTCATTAAATTATCTCAATTGACACTGTAAACAGCTGAGCTACATGCTAACATGTGCAGAAAACAAACACAGTCTGCATCAAAGGCTCTGCTATAATTAAGCAGAGTTCTCCAGAAATGGATGAAGTTTCTGTGTCCCAGG
Organism: Gadopsis marmoratus; assembly: GCA_036023855.1. Lineage (NCBI taxonomy): Eukaryota > Metazoa > Chordata > Actinopteri > Centrarchiformes > Percichthyidae > Gadopsis > Gadopsis marmoratus. Next base: position 20,935 of record JAVQJF010007826.1, read on the forward strand.
CAGTCGAGGTCTAATGAATTTGTGATTTAAGATTGGATGGGTGGCCATGTTGATTTCATGTATATCCAACAAGCATTTCAACAACTGCAACTGCCTTGAAAGCTGATGGGTTCTGAGGGACAAGACATGTGGTATTCAGTGTTTGTATCATAGTCACTCGAAAGGGGACAGTTATCAAAACTCAGCTGGATAGTCACTGAAGGAAGAGTATGTTAATAAGGGCCCCTCTCGGGCTGTGATGGTTTGAACATGACTGCTGACACGCCATAAGTTAGAGCCCATCTGAGAGACATTAAGTTGCACACAGTACACATACACAGGTTTTTCCATATGTTTTGCCTGAAGAGACCTCTTCTCAGGACTGTGTGGGCAAAATACACAATCCTCCCTCATTCAAACATTTATTGCTCGTTGCACCCCCTCCTCCCATCATGCCTAAGCCTATCAACATATGTCCTTCAGTTAACATTCCCATCTCAAAACATGTCGATAAATAGGGAATTCTCTACCAGGGAGGCAGGATGGTGTGCAACAATTTAAAAAACCTTGGCTGCACCCTTTGAAACTGCCTTCTGCACACCCGCTCTTTCTGCGGAAGTGCTCACGCCAGACATAGCTGCCCCCACATCCCAACCACACCTGCAGACTCACTAGCAAGCACCTCAGTACACCCGTTAAGGTAAATGTTCTAGCCACTGCTCTACAAAACCATCATCCCGTGCTCCTCCCATCACCCCCTCCTTCTCCTCCCATCATCCCTGCTAACTATATCCTAGCAGACAGATGCACCGAGCACCAGCTGCTAGCCCTTCTTGGCCACCTCAATTATGCGCTACTTATCATTTCTGTCTGACTTACTTACTTAAAGACGCTGATGATATGGCTCTCGTCAGACTCCTACGTGAAGGGGACACTGCAGGGGAAAGTCTGGATTTTTTCTTGAGCTAAACATTAGTAAAACCAAAGAAATTGTTAGACATCTGTATTGTCTTAAAAGTTTCTAACCTAACTTAACTCTTTTGGGGGCCTGTAATTGGCTCTGGTAACTCCTGAGTCTCCTCCTCTCTGGCCTTCAATATATCCGTCCCAGAGCAGCCTATATGGGCTTCCTCACATCGATTCATCCATCCTCAACATCCGATACTTCCTCATTTCATTAAGCCTTTAAAATCAAATTGTTGTGGTGTGGTCATTGCTAATGAACTGCTATTTGACCTGCAAAGAAGCCCATTATATTCTATTACACATTACATGCTTTTTACACACATGCTAACATAATGAACTTCAAAGAAATTAAGAATAAAGCATTTGGATGCTCTCTTTCCTCGTTGTCTTCAGCAATCACATTTCAGTTGATCGAACTGACTTTCTTCAATTTTGGTCCCAGCTACGGGCCCCTCACATGAGACACAATCATAGCTCAGAGTGGGTCTCTGGCAGAAAGACATCAAGGTGTTTATTTACTCCAACTCTGAGCTTTAAAGTGATTTATTTCTTCCTTTTATCATGTCGATGCACATAAAGTTAATCCTGTAACTTGACAGAGGGAGGCTCAAGGTCAAATTCAATCTACAAACTCTTATGAAGTATTGATTTTAGAATTTCACAAATTACAATAAGAGCTCTACTTCATCCTTGTGTTGTCTTCACCTCTTTCTATTTCTGTCTTTTCAGTCTCTTGGGCTACCTCTAAGCATCCCAGCCTTCAGTTATGCATATTTTAACCTTAAGCAGTGGGAATAGCTTTCACATTAATGGCCTTTTGCAGTCCCATGTATTATGTTGTGTTATACTTGAGCTTCATCATCACAGAAGTAAGTCTCAATGTTGATGAGCATCATGCCGAGACTTTTAAACATTCCATTTGCACCATCTAATGAACTGTTTATTTGTTTAGCCCCATTCACAGCTAAAACTCTGTGGGAGGGAAAATCTTTCCCAGCAGCTTTTTTATATCCTATTTATTCTCTTTATTCCATACAACGGTTTTCACCGTTGGTGTAAAGCCATGGGACCTCGCTGAAATTCAGTCAATCTACCAACAGTGAGAAGAGCTGTTTCCAATTGGAGCTGCTTATAAAGATAACAATGATGGAGTCTTAAAGGCAAACAAGTTCTGACTGACTCACCCTGCAGCTTTGAAGTGGTGCCTTTTCCCTGAGCGTGACAAGCTCAGCTACTGCCATATGTGTACAGGATGAGGGGTGATTGGGGGTGGAAGGTCTGCACACATTTGAAGACTTTTTCTCTGCATGCTACTGGGCTTGTGGAATTAAATAACTTTTCTTATCCTATCTGTGTATGACCCTCTTTTTTTCTTCATTTTTTCTTTTCATCTTCCCTCATGCGTCAACCTATCTGTCCGTACAGCCGGCAGTATACAGAGGTGTGGGCCCACCAGGTGCGCAGGTGTCTCTGGAGCAGCAGGCCTACATGCTGCTGACGGAGCCAGAGAGGCAGACCATGACCTACTACTTGCAGGAGTACCAGGAAGGACACATAGGAGTGGAGCCGCTAGCCATGGCTTTGTTTGAGCTCTTCAACACACATGCCAAGGTACAGCAGAATCAGAATCAGGTAAACCAAGTAGATTTTCGCTTACAGGGAATTTTCCTTGGTATACTATCTTTATTCTTGTGCATAAGAATAAAGATAGTAAGGCAATGTGCAAAAGTCTACAGTACAGTATACAAAGTATTTGCAATGTACAAGATAGTAAATCAAAAGATGTGCGTTAGTTTAACCCACTGAGTCAGGTGTGTAGAGTTTACATTAATGTAATGTGTGTGTCTGTGCATGCAGTTTTCACCACCCTTTGTATTACTTTATGGTTCAGAGCGCTGCATCTGCCATACCTGGTGTTGATGCAGCTGGTCAGGATGCTCTCAGTGGTGCATCTGTAGAAGTTGTAGAGTATGTGGGGAGTCCATTTTGAGCCTTGACAGCCTGCAGAGGAGGAATAACTGTTGTCTTGCTACTTTTGTGATGGTGTTGGTGTGGTGAGTCCAGGTCTGCTGCTTGCAGATGTGAACCCAGAGTAACCTGAAGGTGCTGAATGTCTCTACCCAGTGACGGCTGGTGGTGATATTGGGTGGGGGGGCTGACAAATGCATTATACCATTAATAGTTTGCGCTGCAGCAACAGCAGCATCATATCTGAGATACCAACTTACAGCAACACTTTATATCTTGTTATAACAAGTTGCTCCAGAATAACACTATAGAAGTAACACAAAAAAGGCCTGGTGCCAAAAAACTCTCGCTCTTCAGATTATGAGACTGACGCGCTTCCAACTGCGCCAACGAGGCCTGAAAACATACATATCGTGAAACACAGAAACATCTGAACCCGCTTTATAGTCTTTAATATAGTTACAACAACATTGATAACAATAATAACGATAATAACATCTGAACCAGTATTTTATTTGTCACTTCGCATTAATGTGCAGTGAGACTGTCCAGTAGAGTAGGAGTCATCAACTACATGCGTCCATTTTTAAAAGCAGACAGACTATATATATATACAATATATATTTATGTTAGCTAGTTGTCTGGCCAGAGATAAAACATAGAGGACAGTGTTGAAGTGTCGCCCTTCTGTCTACAG
>JAVQJF010007828.1:0-52439 GCA_036023855.1 Gadopsis marmoratus
GGCTTCTCCTAAAAACACTGAATGCAGAAGGGTTAACAACACACAAACCATTCGCATTTGCCAAGTTAGGCTAAAATATGAGGCTACAAATGATACTAAATTAAGAGCCGTTTGGGAGCCGAAAGAGCCGGCTCTTCTTTGGGAGCTGTGCCAACAGAGCCCTTCCCATAACTACTTGTTTGCCACATGGTCATGGTTTGTGTGTAGTTTTTGTAACCTTTTCCACTTTTGACCAATTTAGTTTTTCCAGGAACAGTTAAGATTGTCACCGGTAAAAAAAATTCACTGTTGGTCAGGCCACAGATATATGGCACTATTTGCTTGCTAAACCTGTTTTGTTATCGGCACCAGATAGGAAAAAAGTGGCTGTGTCTTTTCTACTGGCAAAAGATCAGCAAGTGCTCTGTTCTTTGCCAATAAAAAACAAGCACTGACAGTTGAATGTTGAAAAAGACAGGAGGATGGGCTGGATAAGAATCCATTATTACATCTCATTTTTCTTACTGGCTTTAAAGATGATGGCTGTAATGATGATTATAATGATGGTGATGATGAAAGGAGTCCACTTGTCTATTTTTAGTCATCCCTTTCATGGAAGTCATCACCAAGAGTATGTGTCAGCCCAGGGAGGTGCTGGTGGACATCTTCCAAGAGTATCCAGAGGATACGGAACACACCTACCTCCCTTCTTGTGTGGTTCTCAACCGCTGTGGAGGCTGCTGCAATGATGAAGCACAGGAGTGTGTACCTACAGAAACCCGCAACGTCACATTGCAGGTGAGCATGGGGGATGACTGGGGTTCACAATATTGTCTCCTGTTGAACTTAACCAATGGAAAAAATAGACACCTAACTATGGGACTTAATGCTAGCACTTAAGTATATGATATCTAACAAAATTGTTAATGGTGTTAATTGTAGTTTGTGCACACAATGTATTATTTCAAGAGAACAACCTAAGTAATTCAAGTGAACATTTTTTGACTTATGCAAAAAATCCATTCTTGACCATGGAAGTAGCAGTTTTAAAAAATAATCTTAACACAAGGTCCATTTTCTAACCTTTTCCATATCATTGTTGTCATCATGACAGCTGAACTATCCCGAAGCAGAGCAGAGAAAGTGAAGCGGCGAGGCATGGCATCTCTGATGTGTTGTTTATCCTGGCGCACTGTGTTTTAAAGTCAAGGCCTGCTGTTTGGCATGAATCAATCAATCGTTTTGTATAGCACCTTTCATACATGTGCAGTAAGTGCAGTAAGTGCAGTTCAAAGTGCTTCACAGATGATAAGACAATAAGACAGAACATGTGTAGACCATGAAAACAACAGAGAATTTTAAAATCAATGCAGAAACTGACAGGCAGCCAATGTAAGGACTTTCAAACAGGTGTAATTTGTAATGTGGTCTGCACTCGGGCTGCAGAGTTCTGAATCAGCTGCAGCTGATTTATTCTGTTTTTGGGTAGACCAGATAGGAGAGCATTACAGTAATCCAGCCTGCTCAAATGTCAGCTGGAGAAGTATAGAGATGTACAGAAACACAGACAATTCACGTCTTCGTCAGGGCTGAGGTGTTTAGACTCTGGATTACCAAAAGTAATGTTGATGTTGTCTAAACCTTGCCTTGTTATGTCATCTGATCTCTTCAAGGTAATGCGGGTTCGAACAATGGTAACGCAACATACTATTGACTTAAGTTTCAAAGAGCATCAGAAGTGTGATTGCAGGTAAGAGACAGTAGACCTCACATTCACACACAGTGACAGTGATGCAATAAAAGCAAAAATCTAAATAATCTTTTTTTATTTCAGACTAAAGCCAGATGTTCACACAAAGAAAGAATAGTAAGTACGTGTTCTGTTTTTTTTCCGTTTTGTAATATGTTCTAGAGGACGGGGGTCCAGAGTTGGGTCTTCCTTCAGATCCTGTCTTCCACCTATCTTTACAGGGCTCTCACACTTTGAGCATGCTCTTTTTATGGCAGTGGGTTTAGTGCTTTATGATGTGGTTATAACAGCGTGAGTGATTGAGGCATAGCTGGCTGACTTCAGACCACCCGCTGCTGCCTGGCTCCAGTTGCACAAACCTGACCCTCGGCCCTCGACTACTTCCCCAGTCTAATCATAGCGACATGTGTCATGCAGTTAACTTATTTTTATTTTTAGTGGTGTAAATAGAGAATGAGCTTGGAGTCAAGCTGAGGTGTCGTTGGTTGAGAGAACTCACTCGCTACACAGTTGACATTGGGTTGTGTGTGTTTTTGATGTATGCATGCATGTGGTTTGTGTGTGTCTTGAGGCTTCTCAGCGGTAGCTCAGGTTGTTTAATTGGATAAAGGATAAGAGGAGTGCATGTGTGCCAAACTGTGCCTTGGTGGGTTAAAACCTGATGGCTTGGTAGAGGAGAGATGGGATCATGTTAGCTAAGTCAAACTCATTTGTCATGGGGCTGAACTAAGCTGAGCTTGTTGCCTTGTTGGATGTCTGCTTGTCACTGTGCACGTAGGCAGCTAGTTTACTCTGCGGTAGGGTGGAGTGCAGTTGCTATAAAGAGGATGTGCTCATTCATGCAGTTGATTACAGGAACACACATCCTGATACACTTAGCATAGTCATATCCAAATGGGTCAATATCCACCCCTACTAATGAGGAGACTAGATTATTCCATATGTTCTGTTGGTTGATTACCTCTTCTTTGGCTTTACCAGCTATTGATTGAACCCTGCATGACTGTATCTGCTCAGGTGTCTCTTGTCTTTCTCCTGCCTTCTCCTCTGTTTGTCAGGGGTAAGGGCCAAAAGCCTCGAGACACCAGCAGGATTGTTGAGGCCTGGGCCAATCCATCAGCAGGGTATCTTTCTCAGAATTTTCTAAATGTTGTGCACAGGTTCCACTTGTTACCTGTGTCCTTTTTTATAACTGCAACAACATTAACTCTACTTAAGTTGCCACGGCATTTGTCATATTATCTCTATGAGAATGGTTATCTTTAAGGCTGTCTGCTGGTCTGTAGGGTGATGCACTGATAAGTGCTTGCTGCTTCTAATTTGTGTTGGGGGGCTTTTTATCTGTTATGTTTCCTTTAGTTTCAGATGATAGATGGCCACAACAGCTATAGTTCAGAATTAAGGTACAGACCCGTGGTGTGTTTAGCTTAATCATTGTAGCCTTGAGGTTCACTGATAAGTTCTGCTATGGGTTGCTTAGCTGTTGTTTTCACACAGGAGGTCTAGAAGGTGATACAGAATTGATCCTGCTGCTTGGATGTGTGCTGTACAAAGCAAAATTATTTCAATGAGACAAAGCATAGTTCATTGTTGCCCCATAGTAACTACCCTTATATATCTAGTTCTGTCCCTGTTGTGTCTCTGGAGTGACCTTCCATGTCATACTGTAACAGATACTGCAGCAACTATAATGTCAACTTCAAACTATTTGATTTTAATTTTTCATCTTTCTGCATCTGTTATGGGTCGGCGTGCTGCACCTGCGCTATCTCCTCCCAGCTTCTTGACGTGATCTGGTTCTGCAGTAATGAACTTTACGTTCATGTAAATTTTTATATTTTGTCCATAGCATTGATTCACTAATGCTGTTGAACATGAAATTCCTTAAATTTTTACACATATAAGACCCCTTCCTCAATATGATGTAATTTGTGTACCTGATGAAACACAATGTTGGGGCAGAGCATTTAATATCGGTGGCCGAAGGGCAGGCTAAGATAAAAATAAACTTTTTGTCGACACTAGTGTATGATGATGTCACCGAAAGTGTTTTGTTGTTCTTAAGTACAAAGTCATGAGCATAAGACTTAGTGCAAAGCTTCTCTAACTGGGAAGACTCTGTGACTCTCCTTTAGACCTGTGAATTACACAAATGTAGCATCAAACATATGAACAGTGTATAGCCCTGTGTCTGGATAAGATCATACCTTGCTTCGGTGCCCTTTGGCCCCTGTATAACAGTATATAAGGGGGGATGCCAGGGTTGGTTGATTAGTCTTATAGCTGAAACATCAAATCTGAGCCACAAATCCTGTCTTGTGTGTAAACAAATGCACATATTTTTACAAAGTGATCTTAGTGAGGGGTGGGCTGGGTGTGGGGAGGTGGGGGGTGTTGCATGAGTGTCTGTGTCTGCCCGTTCTGCAGAATTCGCTCTATAGCTTAGATCTCTCTGTCTCTCCCTTTTTGCTTCCCTTGCAGCCACTGTGCACCTTGCTCAAAGAGAAGAAAGCGCTTGTTTGTGCAGGACCCTCTCACCTGTAAATGTTCCTGCAAATTCACACAATTAGACTGCAAGTCCAGGCAACTTGAGTTAAACGAAAGAACTTGCAGGTTTGTTTACCATACATACACGATAAACAAAGTGCTCTGAATCCCCTTTTTTCTCACCCGTCTTTCCATCTCTCCGCCCATCCACAGATCGATTTCTGCTGTGAAATGCATGCTTATTCCTGCTTTTTGATGTTGTGTTAGCTTTGGTATATAGAAATGTGGCAGCTCTGTGCTTCTCTGTGCTTGCATTGTCTCTTGTCATATGCAACAGTCACATCAGATTTAAGTATTGATGATGTTGTGAGGTTTAATCCAGTAAAATGTTTAATTATTACATGTAACTGTTTACATGACATTATTCAGCTCAGACTTAAAACACTGGGAACATTCTTTATGAAAGTGTGTTAGTTTTAGAAACTCCCAGCCACACATTTTCCATATTAGGTCAGTCTGAATGAAGCAACCAGCAGTCATTATTTAGCATTATTTGTTACTAGTTTCTTCTGTGTTTGAACTGTAGTTCAAACACAGAAGTGTGATCTCTACAATGATTTTGGCATTTGTTTATCTTTTCCATCACAAGCAGTTGTTGTGTGAAAATCTTGTGTCTCAAAGATGTGTTTGGTAAAATAAGATTGTTTTTCTTAATTCAACAAGTGATCTTGTGTTAGTTGGATGTCAAAGGCATTATATAAAGGACATGGAAAGGGTTTTATGAGCTTATATTTTTTATCTGGCTTTACAGACAGTTTTGATTTTATTTGTAAGTTTACCCTAATAAAATGCAATTTCGTTTGTAGTGCTCAAAATATTGAAAACCAGCACCTAAAAATTTAACAATATCTTGATGTGGAAACTGTTTCCAGATTACTCTTAACAATCCATGGACCTCACTGAGCAGTTTCCATTGGGATTAATCCTTCAGCAGACTGTACTTCCAATTTTTCATACTGTGCCCGGCTCTGGACTCTGGCTGGGGACCTTTTTTTTGTATGTCACAATCCTACCTCTCTCCGATTGTTTATTGGGCTGAAGGCAGCAATCTTGCAATCTCCAAAACTTGAGTGTAAAAATTCATTCTTGATGTAGGAATTAGAAGCCTGAAAAAAATGTAACTCACGGTCCACCTACTACCTTTTTAGTCCCAGAGCGTTCACGGTCTTTATCAGAGGATAGAGGTTGCTAAGTAATCTTTACTACACTGATGAAGACCGTGAGATAAGCCTGATAGCTATTGGGGAAGGAAATGTTTCTTAGTGGAACTTGAGTTAAGATCTTTTGCAAAAAAATTTGCATGGCCAGAAAGCACTAGAATAAACTGAAAATTATAATTTTTCCATTGGTTTTTTGAAAGCAGGAAAACCAGTTTGCGGACACCAGGTTTTTACATACCAGTGATGATATGTTTCTATGAGGGAAGTGAATTTCATCTTAGACAAGGAGTCAAAAAAAATCCTGCAAGTCTAGTAATGATGATCATGTTTCCATGATCATTCATTTTGACAAAGGTTTGCAGGTGACGGAATGCAGAGATAGTGTTCATGCTGCTTGCATGTCACATTTACTGGCTCTTAGTCATGTGCCATTTTCATGAGTAAGAAACACTCAAATACTGGGTGAGTTAAACTCATCACCCTGACTGTGTGCAGCACGTAATAATAATAATAATAATAAACTTTATTTATATAGCACCATTCATACAAGAAATGAAGTTCAAAGTGCTTTACAACAATGATATTAAATACACCAAGTGCTTTACAGAAGAGAATGCCATAAAACAGAACAGGCTATGGGAGGGTGCTAATTGGTAATTAACAACTTTTTGAGTTTCTGTTGACTTTGGGAAACCATGTTGTGTATGGTGTGTATGGTGAAACTAGAAAATTCTGCAGAAATGTTAAGGTGTGCCTGAAGCATCCAGCAAGACCACAAAGACTAGGTCCCCGCCCCAGAGCTTGTCTGTCTCTCTCTGTCTGTGACTCGCACATAGACTCACACAGTCATTGTCTCACACACACACACAGTAATCATCATACACGCTATCAGGCACAAAGCGGTTATGCTAGATTTACAACCCAAGTGAGGGCTCTCTGGAGCGGAAGGTGGCAGTAATGCACCAATAAGCTGGATGCCATTCGCTGTAAAACTTGACGAAGAAGAGGGAGAGGAAGAAGAAGAAGAAGAAGAAGCGAAGATAACCCAAGTGAGCCACGCCCCTGCATATACATACATGTGTTTACACGCTCTTTATGATGTAGGATGTGTTGCAGGTTAAATACCATTTCACCAACCTCACTTACATATATAAACAGAGTATGCATGTAAAAACAGACTCTTGAAGAAGATGATTAGGGCCACATGTGAAATTTGTTTTTGAGTTCTGACTTTGAGTGTTTTGTTTTTAGAATTCTGAGATCAAAGTCATAGCTCAGAAACAAATTGCACATGTGGCCCTAAAACTGCTGGACTAAAATCAGCACACCATTTCCCTGTCGGGCCGGTTTATTTAGATGGGAAATAAACACAACCTGTAGGGGGCGCTACTTGTTGGTGCTCCTTGTAGCTGGGGTAACCTTTGCCACCGGAACAGGAAAACAGCGGCAGCAACGGCTTTGATGCGCGCTCGTGCTAGCCTTGCCTTTATGACGTATGGGAGACGCATTAGCGTGTGTGAAACGCGGACATTCTCACAATAATCACATGCTACAAATCTAAACACTGCGTCGATGTTTTCAGCGTCCCCATAAAAAGGCAGAGTGAAGTCAACTCTGTGGATGTTTGGAGTCAGCGGGCTGGTTTGCATCGATTAAAAGTGCGGCAGAAGATTAAAGTTGCACCATGGCGGACGTTACTGCCCGTAGCCTGCAGTACGAGTACAAAGCGGTGAGTAACTTAACTGAATGTGTTTGCTACTTCATGTGAGCAACGCACATGAAGTAGCATTAGTGTAGCACAAGCAGCGTTTAACACGCTATCAAGCTAACTACCGCTAGACATTGTGTTTTTATTTCATGCTACTCCCTGTTTAGCTAGCCATTCCGCTAACTAGCAGCTAGCCTAGCGGGTGCTGTGCAGACTGATGTCCTGACTGACGACTTTGTTCTTTGGATTAATTGTTAGAACTCAAACTTGGTGTTACAAGCTGATCGCTCTCTGATTGACCGCACACGGAGAGATGAACCCACCGGAGAGGTACTGTCCCTGGTGGGAAAGCTGGAGGGGACCAAGATGGGTGACAAGTCACAGAGGACCAAACCGCAGAAGCTGGAGGAGAGACGAGACAAGTCAGTGCCGTCAACCTTTTAGCCTGTTCAGACCTTGCAACCACATATAGCATAGTTTATGAACTATCAAAATTTTCTTCTACATGTGCATTGGTCTGTCAGGCAGTTAACTACAGTTTCACCTTCTTGAGTTTTTCTTTTGCATGGTCAAAGCTTGTAAATGTAATTTTGATTTAATAAGAATAGTAGAAAGTAATCCAATCCAAAAAGTAACTAAAACAACGATTGCCATTTGGCAGCCAATATCGTATTATAGATATTTTAACCAATTCATGATCACGTCAAACCCAGGAAACATTTCAAAACATGCAGTTTCATTACTACTCACTGATAACATAACAAGAAAAATGCTGAACAAAAAGACAAAATATTCAATGTCATTGGTTGCCTGTCACAAACACATTTGCCTGGAAGGTAGGAAAATGAAAAATCTGTGCTATGCTTTGGAAAATACTTGGCACAGAAATGGCAAAAGTATTTAATATTTAATCCTTTTAATGCACTTCGATCCATAATCCTTGAGGTTTCTCTTGTTCTCTCTATACAGGAGGCGAAAAAGAGACGAGGACAGGCACGATATCAACAAAATGAAGGGCTTCACCCTTCTGTCTGAGGGCATTGATGAAATGGTGGGCATCGTGTACAAGCCTAAAACCAAAGAAACCCGGGAAACCTATGAGGTGTTGCTTAGCTTCATCCATGCTGCTTTGGGAGATCAGGTCAGAAAAGTGTAAAACACTCGTTTATGTTCTTTAAGTGTCACCTTGTTTTTTTTTTTATCATCGGTGACCATCACCTGAAGCTTTTATTGACCTGGTTAATATATCTTCTTGCAGCCGCGTGATATTCTGTGTGGAGCAGCTGACGAGGTGTTAGCAGTGTTGAAGAATGATAAAATGAGGGATAAGGAAAGACGGCGTGAAGTAGAGCAGCTCCTTGGACCCGCTGATGACACGCGCTACCACGTGTTGGTTAATTTGGGCAAAAAGATTAGCGACTATGGAGGGGACAAGGACTTGCAGAATATGGGTAAGTACACCAGAAATAACTGTAGTTTCCTCATTATTACTAAGCTAATAATGAAGTACAGTATTTATTTATTTACAGTAGAATCCACTGTTTGACAGTCTCATGTCACCTGTCAATTTTCCATGAAAATACTCTTCTGATTGCGGACTATGTCTTTCCCTTACAGACGACAACATTGATGAAACGTACGGTGTGAATGTCCAGTTTGAATCTGATGAGGAGGTGAGGGATTTTTGCTTATTCCTTAAGATTTGCAACTCTTAAATGGTCGCTGATTTGTAGCGCCACGCTCCAGTTTTAAATGGATTGTGTCACCAAATTTTTTAGGAGGGTGATGAAGACCAGTTTGGAGAGGTACGAGACGAACACTCAGATGAAGACAGCGAAGGAGAGGAAGCAGGTGTGGGCTGCGCTCTTTCAGCCAATGTAAGTGCAACATCTGAATTAAGCTGGTATATCTAAAAGGATAATTGTACATTTTTGAATCATTGCACACTGCACTACACACAAAGCTAATGATTTTTTTCTTCATTTAGCTCGGTGCCACAGGCGATGTAATGACAGTGAAGAAAAAAGATCTTCATCCCCGGGATATTGATGCCTTCTGGCTCCAGCGTCAGCTCAGCCGTTTCTACGATGATGCCATTGTCTCGCAAAAGAAAGCTGATGAAGTCTTAGAAATCCTCAAGGTATGTCTGACATTTTTTCTGTTTTTGTTTTGAGCTTTTTTTAAGCACCTATACACACATTTTTCCAACTAGCTCATCTATCGTCTCTCTGTTTTCCACAGACTGCCAGTGATGACAGAGAATGTGAGAACCAGCTGGTGTTGCTGCTGGGCTTCAAGACCTTTGATTTCATCAAAATCCTCCGTCAGCATCGTCGCATGAGTAAGTCAGTGGATGTAGCAGAAGAATGTAGCTTCAGATTATTGGATTTTTTTTGCAGTTGAATCACGTTCTTTCTTCTGACATACAGTTCAGTATTGTACCATGCTGGCAAGCGCTCAGAGTGAGGCAGAAAAGGAACGGATCATAGGAAAGATGGAGTCTGATCAAGAACTGTCCAAGATTCTTTACCAGCTACAAGAGACGGAGAAGGAGGATATTATTCGGGTAAGACCTCTTGCTCATAAAATTATGCAAGAAATTGCATAAAGGATCTTTTTGTTTAGTCCGTCAGATCTGTTATTCATGTTTTGTTTTTTTGTGTGTTCTCAGGAGGAGCGATCTCGGAGAGAGAGAGTGAGGAAGTCTCGTGTTGATGACGTGGAAGCGATGGACGTTGACCGTGGAGAGGTAAATAATGTAACAGTGTTCATATCTTTATTGCACATCATGCAAGCAGGTTAGCTACCTGTGGTGTTTTTCACCATCAGTGACACTGCCAAGTTGACATGTTTAGATTAACCATTCTTCTTATCCTACAGTCAATGGCCCCTCGACAGTTGCTAGACCTTGAGGACTTGACCTTCACACAGGGGAGCCATTTCATGGCAAACAAGCGTTGCCAGCTGCCAGATGGCTCATTCCGAAAACAGCGCAAAGGTTATGAAGAAGTCCATGTGCCAGCCCTGAAATCCAAGGCCTTCGCTGATGATGAGGTTTGTCGGTTGTATGTCGCATTACAGAAAACTTGTCATTGCCCAACTATGGAGCAGCTAATGAAAAGGTTTCACTGAAGCGTATTGATGTGTCCATGGCCTGCATTCAGCATGTTATTGTGTGCCATCAGGTGCTTGTAGCCATTGAGAAGTTGCCCAAGTACGCGCAGGCTGGATTTGAAGGCTTCAAAACCCTGAACCGCATCCAGAGCAAGCTGTTCAAGACGACCATGGACACAGATGAGAACCTGTTAGTGTGTGCACCTACGGTAAGCAAAATTTGTGAAAGCCAAAAGCATTGTGACAGTTTGTCCCAAGTGTATTTTTGCCTATAATATTGTTATGCTTTGTGCACGCAGGGAGCTGGTAAAACCAATGTTGCTTTGATGGCAATGCTGAGAGAAATCGGAAAGCACATCAACCTGGATGGAACCATCAATGTGGATGACTTCAAAATCATCTACATTGCACCCATGCGCTCACTAGTACAGGAGATGGTGGGAAGTTTTAGTAAGGTGAGCCCAGAGATTTGTATATATACAGCTCTTCATATAACAGTTCTAAATGGATTTAAATCAAATCAAATCATTTCAGTGTCTGTGTGATTTTAGTGATTTATGTTTTTCCTCCCTTTTCCCAGCGTTTGGCAAGTTACGGCATCACAGTGTCTGAGCTGACAGGAGACCACCAGCTCTGCAAAGAGGAGATCAATGCCACTCAAATCATCGTCTGCACCCCTGAGAAATGGGACATCATCACCCGTAAAGGTGGAGAGCGAACCTACACACAGCTAGTGCGGCTCATTATCATAGTAAGTGATGAAGGATTCTGTCATAAAACACACCTATATAGTACACGTCTAATTTTGTGTGCAGAGAATTTAACGTAAAACTCTCATGATGACAAAGTTGAATGCGTTGTGCAGGATGAAATCCACCTGCTGCACGATGACCGTGGACCCGTGTTGGAATCTCTGGTGGCAAGGACCATCCGCAATGTGGAGCTGACTCAGGAGGACGTGCGTCTGCTGGGCCTCAGTGCCACACTGCCCAACTACGAGGACGTGGCTGCCTGCCTGCGTGTAGATCTTGCCAAGGGACTCTTCTACTTCGACAACAGGTATGCTGTTTGGAGAATTACCCCAAAACACACATGCAAGAAATCATGTTTTGTTCACATATGTTTGCACTGTTTGCAGATTGATCTCTGATAACCACATTCTACTTTTCTGTAGTTTCCGCCCTGTGCCCCTGGAGCAGACTTATGTTGGCATCACAGAGAAGAAGGCCATCAAGCGTTTCCAGATCATGAATGAGATTGTCTATGAAAAGATAATGGAGCATGCTGGAAAGAACCAGGTGAGTCCTGTCTGACTTGACCCAATTCCTATAAGGCAGACACTTTGATCCACGGTGACTTAGAATCCTGCATATACAGGATTGGCACTGATCTAATGTGTAACCATATTTGAGAGACTCATGACATTCACTTGTTCCCATCAGGTGCTAGTGTTTGTCCACTCCAGGAAGGAGACGGGAAAGACCGCCAGGGCTATAAGAGACATGTGTTTGGAGAAGGACACCCTGGGTCTTTTCCTCAGAGAGGGTTCAGCATCCACTGAAGTGTTGAGAACTGAGGCAGAGCAGTGCAAGGTGAGCTAATGCCACTAATCTGAAACCTCACTGCAACAAAATAAGATTCATTACCAAAATTCAAAGTTTTTTTTTTAGTGCTTGATTAGATTCCTGTTAGACTTACGCCTAAACTTTGTTATCTAGAACCTCGAGCTGAAGGATTTGCTGCCTTACGGCTTTGCGATTCACCATGCTGGTATGACAAGAGTGGACCGTACGCTGGTAGAGGACCTGTTTGCTGATCGACACATTCAGGTCCTGGTGTCCACAGCTACTCTGGCTTGGGGTGTCAACCTGCCGGCACACACTGTCATCATCAAAGGTACTCAGGTGTACAGCCCGGAGAAAGGCAGATGGACTGAGCTCGGAGCGCTGGACATTTTACAGGTCAGTTCTGGCTGGATACAAAACTGCAGGAAGGAGTGAGTGCCTTCGTACCTTTTTATAGTAACAATAATAACTCGATTAATTATGTCATTTTCAGATGCTTGGTCGAGCCGGTCGTCCTCAGTACGACACCAAGGGAGAGGGAATCCTGATCACGTCCCACGGAGAGCTGCAGTACTATCTGTCCCTGCTTAACCAGCAGCTTCCCATAGAGAGTCAGATGGTGGGCAAGCTGCCTGACATGCTCAATGCTGAGATAGTTCTGGGAAATGTGCAGACCGTAAAGGTTAGTGGCATGTAACAACTCATCAGCTGTATAAGGAGCTGATCAAATATTTGGTTCCTTTTACAATTTCTGTAAATGTCATATGTTTGTTGTGTCAGGACGCTGTGAATTGGCTTGGCTACACCTACCTGTATGTGCGCATGCTCCGCAACCCCACCCTGTACGGTGTCTCCATTGATGACCGGAGCTCAGACCCCTTGCTGGAGAGACGCAGGACGGACCTGGTGCACACAGCAGCCAATGTCCTCGACAAGAACAGCCTCGTCAAATATGACAAGAGGACCGGCAGCTTCCAGGTATTAACATCTATCAGTCATTATCTCTTAATTATCGTTTTTTTTTATGCCAGTGCTGTTAAATTGGTGATGAGTTACACTTCAGGTTTTTTATGGCTGACTTTCTGCCTCTTTCCGTGAAGGTTACAGACCTGGGACGCATTGCCAGTCACTTCTACATCACTCATGACTCCATTCAAACTTACAACCAGCTGCTGAAGCCCACTCTCAGTGAGATTGAGCTCTTCAGGGTCTTTTCACTTTCCTCGGAGTTCAGGAACATCACTGTGAGAGAGGTACGGTTGTCTACAGGCAGTCATGGTTGTTTATAACAAAACATGGTTTATAACATGTTATATTATAACAAAACATCCTTTAATGTGCTGAATTTAAATACTGACATATGGCTATGTCTTTTAGGAAGAGAAGCTGGAGCTGCAGAAGCTGCTGGAAAGAGTTCCCATACCTGTGAAGGAAAGCATTGAGGAGCCCAGTGCGAAGGTAACATTCATAAGCAGTGATCAGTTTTAAAAATTACATTCAACCGTCAACAATCAAAATGGAGGCATTCCTAGGTCCAAGGATGTAGGACAGTGTGGTTGGTTCAGATGAGATGTATTCTTGCTGTCTCCAGTTAGTAAAGTTAACATTCCTCAGGTGTGCAGGTTAGGCATATGTTTATGTAAGCAGCATTAATTGAATCCCAATAAAACAATTCTTCCCGTATTTTGTGTCTTATCATTTCAGATCAATGTGCTGCTCCAGGCCTACATCTCTCAACTTAAACTGGAGGGCTTTGCTCTCATGGCTGACATGGTGTATGTTACACAGGTACCCCAGAACCTATTTTCATTATTCTTTTGGTCAGATTTGAGGTTTTCTGAAAACGTTGATGCCACGTGCAAAGTGTCCATGGATTTCATTTGTGTTAGTATCAAAAGTCAGTTCTTGTTTTTTGTTTTTGAAATGCAGTCATGATGTTCATTTTATTTCCTTTATTCTTTCAGAGTGCTGGAAGGTTAATGCGGGCCATATTTGAGATTGTCCTGAGCAGGGGCTGGGCTCAACTGACAGACAAGACTATGAATCTCTGCAAGATGATTGACAAGAGAATGTAAGTCTGCAACTCTTTCCCCTACAACAAAATAGACTACGCTGTGTTTTGTTTGCCAAGGCTGGCCACTGATATTCTGTATCCCTGTTCTCTACAGGTGGCAGTCGATGTCTCCGCTGCGACAGTTCAAGAAGCTGCCAGAGGAAGTGATCAAGAAGATTGAGAAGAAAAACTTCCCCTTTGAGCGTCTCTATGACCTCAACCACAATGAGATTGGTGAGTTTTCCTCCCACGCAACATCTTTGTCGAATTCCCTCCTCAGCCTGGAGAGTAATCAGAAGTCATTTGTTTTATTTTTCAGGTGAGCTGATCCGCATGCCGAAAATGGGGAAGACAATCCACAAATATGTCCACCAGTTCCCAAAACTGGACCTGGCTGTCCATCTGCAGCCCATCACCCGCTCTACACTGAAAGTGGAGCTCACCATCACGCCTGACTTCCAGTGGGATGACAAGGTCAGTAGTTAAACCCTGTGATGTGCTGCACCTGAATTTTCTGTTTCTCCGCCTCTTAACACACTTTGATTTTCCCTCTTAGATTCATGCATCATCTGAGGCTTTCTGGATCCTGGTTGAGGATGTGGACAGCGAGGTCATCCTCCACCATGAGTACTTCCTGCTCAAAGCCAAGTACGCCCAGGACGAACACCTCGTGACTTTCTTTGTCCCAGTGTTTGAGCCTCTGCCGCCGCAATACTTCATCCGCGTGGTCTCAGACCGATGGCTTTGTAAGCGACTTGATTGAAACCTGTTACAGAATTTGCATGTTCATGTAAGCATTTCAGCTAACAGCTTTACTTTGGCCTCTTTTCAGCCTGTGAGACTCAGCTCCCAGTCTCCTTCCGTCACCTGATCTTACCAGAGAAGTACCCCCCACCTACTGAGCTGCTGGACCTGCAGCCGCTGCCCGTCACTGCTCTCAGGAACTCCGCCTTTGAGGCTCTCTACCAGAACAAGTTCCCCTTCTTCAACCCCATTCAGACACAAGGTACAGAATTGGAAAGGCCGAGTCTGCTGCTCTGTACTTCATGATACGTTTCCACCATCAATGAATCAAAAGATAGCTTTCATCCCGAGTGTTTCCATGTTTGGTGCTTCAGGTGAAAGCATGCTAACTGTCCATTCATTGTTTCCTTGACTTAGCTGTATTGTTTCTGTCCCTCCAGTGTTCAACGCAGTGTACAACAGTGATGACAATGTGTTTGTGGGAGCTCCCACCGGCAGTGGAAAGACCATCTGTGCTGAGTTTGCTATTCTGAGGATGCTGCTGCACAACGCAGAAGGTCGCTGTGTCTACATCACCCCAATGGAAGCACTGGCCGAACAGGTATGAAGTCATTTGGAGATTGGAAGTGTGCTTATATCAAAACTAGCATTGCTTACTTTTCCCATCTAACAAATCGTTGTTTCTTAGGTGTTTGTCGACTGGCACCAGAAGTTCCAGGACATCCTGAACAAAAAAGTGGTGCTGCTGACGGGAGAAACCAGCACAGATCTGAAGCTCTTGGGAAAAGGTGACATTATTGTCAGTACCCCAGACAAATGGGACATCCTTTCTCGTCGCTGGAAACAGAGGAAGAACGTCCAGAATGTCAGCCTTTTCGTCGTGGATGAGACACACCTCATTGGAGGAGAAAACGGAGTAAGAACACAATACTGCTCTGTGCTGCTTTTCAGCTATTTCATGTCACACAAATTAAAGTGTATAATAGTCATTTATAGACTGTTAATCATGTTAACGTTCCTTGTCTCTTTTCATTAGCCTGTGTTAGAAGTCATCTGCTCCAGGATGAGGTACATCTCCTCTCAGATTGAGCGTCCCATCCGCATCGTGGCCCTCAGCTCGTCTTTGTCCAACGCCAAAGATGTGGCCCACTGGCTGGGCTGCAGCACCACGGCCACATTCAACTTCCACCCCAATGTCAGACCTGTACCTCTGGAGCTGCACATCCAGGTGTGCAAACAGTGCCAGTCAACAGGGATTCATCATTTCTAAAAATACAAATGTGTCAGATATACAAACGTGCAGACAGCCAAGAAGGCATAAATTCCTATCCGGTTCCTGGTTTGCTGTTATCTTTTCTGGTCTGTTTAGGGCTTCAATGTGAGTCACACTCAGACTCGCCTGCTGTCCATGGCTAAGCCAGTGTATCACGCCATCATGAAGCACTCTCCCTCCAAGCCAGCCGTGGTGTTCGTCCCGTCCCGTAGACAGACTCGCCTCACAGCCATCGACATCCTCACTTTTTGTGCTGCGGATGTGGTTCCTCAGAGGTCGGTCACTGCAGCGAGATCATGCCTTGTAGATGAGGAGTGGTCTGTGATAGTGCTGATGTTGCCATTACATCCTGACACTGAATGAAGAGTAAATGTTTGTCTCTCTGCAGGTTCCTGCATTGCACTGAGGAAGACCTTGCTCCATTCCTGAATAAAATAAAGGACTCAACTCTGAAAGAGACTCTGGCCAACGGCGTGGGCTACCTGCACGAGGGCCTGTCTGCAATTGAACGCAAAATAGTGGAGCAGCTCTTCAACTCCGGTATGACTCACTCCTGCTCTGCACTTTCAGCATGATCTATGTAGGTTTAGGATTAAATTATTAATTTTGGCATGTTTTGTTCTTCTCCTTTTACAGGCGCTGTTCAGGTGGTGGTGTCCTCTCGTTCACTCTGCTGGGGCATCAACATCTCTGCACACCTTGTCATTGTCATGGACACCCAGTACTACAATGGCAAAATCCATGCGTAAGGCCCCCTCTAGTTTGATGCTCTCGTTAAGGTGTGTGCTGTAAATAATGTATTGTTAGTGACATTCTCCCCCTGCTTTCCCTCTTTCCTCTCAGATATGTGGACTATCCCATATATGACGTCCTCCAGATGGTGGGCAAGGCAAACAGACCCATGCTAGATGATGAGGGACGCTGTGTCATCATGTGTCAGGGCTCCAAGAAGGTAGAACGACCTCTGTTGTTTGTTTGAGTCTTGTTTGGTCTCGAAAACAGTGACTTGTGCTAAAGCAATGACTGCGAGAGTAAGAACAAACCATTTCTTTGTCTTTTCTCGATAGGACTTCTTCAAGAAGTTCCTGTATGAGCCACTGCCAGTTGAGTCTCACTTGGACCACTGCCTCCACGACCACTTTAACGCAGAGATCGTCACCAAGACCGTGGAGAACAAGCAGGATGCCGTGGACTACCTGACGTGGACATTCCTCTACCGCCGTATGACCCAGAACCCCAACTACTACAACCTGCAAGGTGGGTTTAAGAGAGAATAAATATGGTTTCACTTGCACTGGATCAGATGTTGGGAACAACCTATAAATGTCAAGTTCTGTGTTTATCTCATCAGGCATGTCTCATCGTCACCTGTCGGACCACCTGTCTGAGCTGGTTGAACACACCCTACATGATCTGGAGCAGTCCAAGTGCATCAGCATAGAGGACGAGATGGATGTAGCACCGCTCAATTTGGGCATGATTGCTGCCTACTACTACATCAACTACACCACGATCGGTTTGTGCCAATACACTGCACTGTCACTCGCTGAAAATCTTATCAAGCTTGTCGTAGATCCGTTATGTATGAAAGAATGGATTGAATTCACACACAGCTGACTTGGTGTCTGGTTATGTTTGGCAGAGCTGTTCAGCATGTCCCTGAACGCCAAGACAAAGATCCGTGGGTTAATTGAGATCATCTCCAATGCTGCCGAGTACAAGAACATTCCCATTCGACATCACGAGGATGCACTTCTCCGACAGGTAAACAAACGGAGCTGACCACATTTGCTCATCTTAATGACATTAACACTTCTCTGCCATGTCGGTATGTTGACATTGATTGTGTTGGAACTTATTTTCGTATTTCAGTTGGCACAGAAAGTGCCCCACAAACTGAACAACCCCAAGTTCAACGATCCCCATGTGAAGACCAACCTGCTGCTGCAAGCCCACCTCTCCAGGATGCAGCTGAGTGCTGAGCTGCAGTCGGACACAGAGGAGATCCTGAGCAAGGTACAGATTATTGCTGATTTTGGCTAAACTGGTTAGATTTCTGGATTGGAATCCTGTGTGTATATTTAACTCACATGTTGTGTTCGTAGGCGGTTCGTCTGATCCAGGCCTGCGTTGATGTGCTGTCCAGTAACGGCTGGCTGAGTCCTGCACTGGCAGCTATGGAGCTGGCCCAGATGGTCACCCAGGCCATGTGGTCCAAGGACTCGTACCTCAAACAGCTGCCCTTCTTCACCTCCGAGCACATCAAGCGCTGCATGGATAAGGTACGTCAGTGTATTAAATGAGCTTCCTAAAATCTAGCTCTTGCCTCAATGCAAGTGTACATGGATCATCTTATCCCTGTTTTCATAAGGGTGTGGAGAGTATCTTTGACATCATGGAGATGGAGGATGAAGACAGAACTGCCTTGCTGCAGCTGTCGGATGTCCAGATTGCTGACGTAGCTTGCTTCTGTAACCGCTACCCCAACATTGAGCTGTCGTACGAAGTGGCAGAAAAGGACAACATCAAGAGGTTTGTATGGATCCTGCCAGCAGCATTATATCAGTAATGTCTGAGTAAATACATACATAGTCATAATATTGCAAAGGAAGAAATACTAAAGTTTAAAAAGCTGCTTGACAATATGAAATAATGTTTCAATGTTTCTTCAGTGGCAGTCCAGTTCTGGTTCAGGTTCAGCTGGAGAGAGAGGAGGAAGTGACTGGGCCTGTCATCGCACCACTCTTCCCGCAGGTGAATGACATGTGTTGTTTGCATTTCCAAGAGCCTGTAATAATTTCCTCATTGGCATGTAAGGAGTGTTTTTGTAAATATTTTTCATTGTTACAGAAACGTGAGGAGGGCTGGTGGGTGGTGATTGGTGACCCCAAGTCTAACAGCCTCATCTCCATCAAGAGGCTGACTCTTCAGCAGAAAGCAAAGGTGAGTCAGAGTCATCCACTGCATATATATTCTATGACCCAAAATCCTATTTGATGCAATAGAGGCCTCATTTGTTTACCGCTTGCGTCCCCCCTCTGCAGGTCAAGCTTGACTTTGTTGCACCAGCGATGGGTGTTCATAATTACACCCTGTACTTCATGAGTGACGCGTACATGGGTTGTGACCAGGAGTACAAGTTCAGCGCGGATGTGAAGGAGGCCGACAGCGACGGAGACAGTGACTCTGACTAATCAGTAACTTGATTACTGCAGTGTCCCACTTTGTTTTATATGGAGACAGATCTTTTGTTTTTCACTGTACATATTCAACCTGATTCATGTCCCTTTGCTTTGTAAGCATGTTGTCAGCCATGCATTTATTCAGTAGTCGTTTCTCAAGTTTCAGTCACCTGGATGTTTACCAGTCCATAATTTTAATGTACAGGATTAATCACTCATATTACAGATAATCTTACTGTAACAATTGTCACAGAAGCCCCAATCTGGTTTCTGAGCATATGAGGTATATAAATCTTTGTACTTGAAGTTTAAGTCTGACATTTGACAAACCATTAAAGGGTTAAACACCACCACACATGTACCCTATGAAGTTAGTGATGATAAATGCTTATTCCAGATTGGGTCTTTTTAATACTAAAGATAACTGTCCAGTTATATTTTTGGACTTTTTTTTTTTTTTCTTTCTTGGACTGGTTTAAATGTTTTTAGTATGATGTGCTGTCTGGAATATTTGTTGCAATAAAGAGAAGCCACATAACTTGTTTTTTCTGTATTTATATAAACATTAAATTGTTAACTGTTCTAAAGAAATATTTAGACTCAAAGCACAAGATGCATTGAAGCATTATCAGTTTAGAAGCAAAGGTGACCGATGACGCGTTTAAACACCATAACATGAAGCTGAATCCTGCCGAGCTATCATAAGCTGTAAAACTTGAGCGGACCACACAGTTCCCAGTGTAACTTGACTGTTGTTGCTCAGTGAGTGGGCTGGTTATGTTGACCAGAATTCAGGCTTCCTCTTGGAACCTCCAGATGGCGATATCGCCGTCATCGCTGCAGGAGGCCAGGAGGCCCTCCTCCTTTGGGTTCCAGGCAACACAGTTGGCATCCTGGTTGTGAGCTTTGGCCACCTGAGCAGCCAGCGAGAACACCGGCTGGTCTGGATCGGATGTCTCATCCTCCTTAAACACTCGCACTGCATCATCACCGCAGGCCGTTGCCATGGCACCAGTCAGCCGACACCTGAACAGAGAATGTTCTCAGTTTGATCTAACAAGATGACAAATTCAAGTGCACAAAGACCTGTGAAGATCACAATGCATTTGATGTGCCAAAACAGGAACCCTCAGGACTTTTTATTGTCAAACGTGGAGATACATATACACACACGTGCAAATTGCATCCCCCAATCAAATTTGTCCTCTGCATTTAAGCCTGTTCCCAGGACCTTCTTGCTGTGAGGCAGCAGGCATCATATTGAGCTAATCAAGTAACCTGAACGGAGGTTTCACGTAATTCTGTCTTGCACACAGAGCGCAGCTGATAAGCTGGCTGTAATGCGGGGTAAAACTTTATTCAAAGGCAAGATGGCTGACATGTTTTTACCTGTGTGTCATGTCAATTTACCCTCTGCACCAATGCTAAGGGAGGCTGTGTGCGTATATTATAGGTAGAATCTGAGGGTAAAGATAAATATATAGCATTCCATGACATTGCAGAACCATTTTAGAGATGTTACAACTTAATGGATGAGCAAACTGATCCACCTCCAACAAACGGGGGTGAGAGCGCATTATAGAATATATGAAAATGAGGTAGGTCTTACCAGGCGACATCATACACTGTTCGTCCGTGGTACCCAGACAGAGTGCAAACACACTTCCACGACAAGTCTGTTTAACAAGCACAGCAGGAAAAAAAAAAGAAAAAAGGTTGACATAAAATTGTCCACTGGCATCTGTCCTTATCCACACTGCTTTGCTTTGACAATAAATATGCATTAAATTTAGGTTGGTATAAACTTGGTAAATGTAATTACCAACAAATGATTTTAGTCATTAAAAACAACTGTTCTGTTGCAATAATGTAGACATTTCTCACACATCTTTGATTTTTTTTAAATATGAAACTGGACAAAAAAGTGCCATGTTGTAAAAATCATTTCAAGTATGTGACTGATTAAATTATTAAATTATGTCTCCAATCGTATGCAGCTTCTCTACATGTTCGTCATAAAGAACTAACTATGATCTTTGCTGTTTGCTTTTTGTTGGTAAAATGTCCATCAATAATTAACTTGACATGAAATGACATCTAGTTTAGCTTTTGACTGGATAAAAAAAAAAGTTGGTAATGACTTGATGTATGGCAAGACTAATGCTGTCCACCACTAACAACTCACCCTGTCCACTTTCATTTGGATACTCCTTCCAAATCTTCACGGTGCGGTCGTCGCTGCAGGAGGCCAGCCTCTGTCCACTTCCCTCGAAAGACAAACCCCAGACTGTGGATGTGTGTCCTTTCAAGGTGGCCCGGCACTCCCAGTCATCATCCTCTTCCTTGTAAATACAAATGTTGTTGTCGTAGCTGCATGAAGCCAGGAGCTGTATAAATGCAAATACATAGTCGGACAATGGTTCAACAAATTGAGAAATCATTCAGGTGAATGAAGCAGAGTGTGACCTACCTCCTGGGTCGGGTGCCACACAACATGCTTGACATCTTGTGTGTGGGAGTTTATGACGGTGACACACTCATACTCGTCTTCTTCATCCACTGTGAAACACAATGGGAAAGGGGTCATTTCCAGACACACGCAGAGGCACAGATCAGCAGGTTTGCCGATTTCCTGCTATAAATTGGATTCCCACCATGCACCTTAGGTGATGACAAGCTGTGGTTTAACACAAACCTTCCCAGACCCAGACACTCTTGTCTCGGCTACAAGTTGCCAGCAGATTCCCCGACGGTGCCCAAGCCACACATTTGACCTCATTTTCATGTCCTTCCAACACAGTCAAACTCTAGAAGACAAAGTCAAACTCTGGGTTAAATCCTCCAAAAAGGCTACAGCATTCTCAATGTGACGATTAAACATCTCATCTAACCTCAAAATCGTCGTTGGTCTTTTTCCAGATGCATGTGGTTGCATCAAAGCTGGCAGAGGCCAGATAATTCCCACAGGGAGACCACGCCACTTTCCTCACCGTGCGCTGGTGTCCATCCTGAAGCACACTCTTACATATCCAAGAGTCGCCTAGAGAAAAAAGGAAAAAAGAGAAGGTCAGGAAGGCTGTCAGCCATCAAGAGATTTTATGTTGTTTATACTGAGGTAGCGATCACTTGAATTTCTCTTAGTAAACACTGAGGAATAGTACCTTGGTTTTTCAGAAATCGAAATAACTGGGTTTAAGAAACTATTTTTCAGTTGAATGTCCAGAAAATGTACTAGATCATGGTACATTTGACAGGCATACAGTGTACCATGATAGAGAAATGTTTCCACGTTACTGTTACCTGTACTACTGACAAGCAATGTATCATTTTAACTTAAAATGAAAATGTGCTTGGATTATAATCCCCCCAAATCAAATTAGTCTTTACGTTTGTTTTACTCATAATCACTTTGTAACTACTCCCATACTAGATAGCTCAAATGGGAAACGGAAGTGAACATTTTTTTTACTCTGAAAGCGTTTTTTACATCAAACCTCATACTAACTGGACTCCTTTGATCGGTCACTAGAGAGAGGGGCCACAGGGTGGGATGGCAAAGTACATTAAAACAGACTAAACTTTACAGCTGCGAGGATAACTGAAGCAGTTACACTAATGCTACTTACTAAATGCTGTAATGAGCATAAGGGTCCAAGACAATACATGAGCTCATCAGTAGAAACGCGGTTCTATGGGATCAGCGTCTTGTAAGTCAGCTGTCGTTCGGTTCACTTTGTGGACAGCTCACCTTCTCGTCCCCATATCCGGACGGCCTTGTCGCCCCCGCATGAAGCCAGCAGCGTCCCAGTCGGGCTCCAGCTGACGAACCAGCACCGAGAGTCCGGGTGTGCGCTCAGCCTCTGAACCAGGGACAGAGCCTCCTTCATGTCTGAGCCGCTCAAATATAGAAGTCAGGAAACAAAACACCGCGACGCTCCGCAACAACCCGCACAAACAAGTAGCGCTACAGTAGCTCAGCTACTGTCCTAAACAACAGCAGTGTGTCGACTTGAAGGGGAATTGAAAAACGTTTCGTGTATTTGCGCCAAAGAACAAAGTACAAAAGTTCACAAAAATAACCATGCCGGAAATGCCGCCATCTTTGCGCAAGTGATTTACGCGATGCCTTGTTCTTCTTCCTGTAGTTTTACGGCGGTTGGCATCCAGCTTATTGCGCCACCTTCTGTTCTGGAGTGTAACAAACAATAGACTTACTATCTACGTCCCTTCACGCGGTGCAGTGTGGGGCTTCTTTCCTTTTTTCTTGTTATGTAAATATATCATAATACATAACATTCACCAAATAGACAATTATAGCTTTCAAAGTTAAACATTTAAAGATAAATAAGTAAAACCTATCTAAAAAAACGTATTAAAAATAATAAGTCTGGTCTCACAAGACAAACTATTGTATTTATTGATTAATTTACTATCTTTTGGACCTGCAAAATTACATATTTTGTCGCAGTCTGTAATGTATATCTTTGTCGCTGCTTCTTAGCTTACCGTCATGTATAAATATAACGCACTGACTTAATTCGTTTACCCCCTTGTACACACTTGATAGAATCCCACCGTCCACCTTTAATTATGTGGCTTTTAAAATAAACAACAGTAGTTATTGTATAATGCTATCACATAATCGCAATACAAATCTAGCGTTAATACTGTAAATTAGAATTGCATATTTACTGCTTTGTTTCGCTGTGTCTTTGTAGGAGTCACCAGCAGGTGGAAGTAGTGGTCGCAACTCACGTTTTGACTGCAGCCTTTTGAAGCCACGATAAAGAATGGCATGAACAAGGAAGTCGATATTTTTACAGGAAGCCTCCGTAAGCTGCCTTTTGTTTTGTTTTGTCTTTGTTTTTTTGTACCAAATTGATGGTAATTTTTCATCAGGGTAGGTAGCTAGATTAGAAAATAGGTTGTAGTTAGTCTAATTTGTGTCTTTTTAGATTATTTTGTATGACAGTTGGCGATATTTGGCGCTTGCCGTGAGCTAGCTTCACACGCTAACAACAGAGCTAACAGGCCTGAAGGCCATCTGTCCATTGTCTGTCAGATACTTATCCTGTTTATATCAAGCAGCTAATTTTAAGGCCAAACGTCGCTTGGAAACATCAGTCACCACAGTGAACAAAGCGCCAGGACCGCTGTCATCTGTTTATAACCCAGGTAACATTAGCTGTACCGGCTAATAGTTCTTACTTTGGTCAGTAGTTGGCTGGCCTTACTAAATCATCATTTAATCATACTGACAACAAAGGGAAACCAACACTACAACAGACGATAAGGAGATTTGATGACCATGTATGCCCCGCCGGGTTCTACTGTCCCTGGAGGTCGGAGGAGGAGAGGGGGCACCTCCATTCCCAAGCAGCCGGAGCGGAGCCTGGTGTCGGCTCTGCCCGGAGCTCTGTCCATCACAGCGCTGTGCACGGCTCTGGCGGAACCGGCCTGGCTCCGGGTTCATGGAGGCACCTGTCCGAGACAAGAGTTGGGGGTGGCAGATGTCCTAGGCTACACTGACCCCAAGCTTCTGGACGGTGAGGACTAGCGCAAGCCCATTAAATCCCGCAGGAGATTGATCTGGTAGCTCACTTGTAATGCTTTGTGATGTCTGTCCTCCAGATTACTGTGTGAACCCGCAGACCATCTTGCTGCTGAGGGTGATCGCTGCCTTCTGTTTCCTTGGCATCTTGTGCAGTCTGACAGCCTTCATCTTGGATGTGTTTGGACCCAAGCACCCTGCACTAAAGATCACACGCAGATATGCATTTGCACATATTCTCACAGGTATTAATTAACCCCATCAATCAGTCATACTGGGGGTCTTTTTTAGATCATTTTGTGGTACTTAATTGTTTTCTCTTTCTCTCATCAGTGTTGCAGTGTGCCACAGTCATAGGCTTCTGCTACTGGGCCTCCGAGCTCATCTTGTCACTACAGCAGCAACACAAAAAGTACCACGGCTCTCTCATATACGTCACTTTCGCCATCAGCTTCTATCTGGTGGCAGGGGCTGGCGGAGCCTCTATCCTCGCCACAGCGGCGAACCTCCTGCGCCACTACCCCACTGAGGAGGAGGAGCAGGCTTTAGAGCTCCTCTCGGAGATGGAGGACAGCAGTGAAACTTTTCATGCCGATTATGACATTGCTAATCAGTTTCAGCCACCGCCCGCCTACACGCCCTAATGCTGCCAGACTGGCTTTGTTAACGCGCTTCTCTCAGCACGGCTATTGGCTTGATGAGCAAACCCCTCTCTTTTATCAAATGGATATCTTTGCAAATACTCTCCATAATGAACACAGCGTGCACAGTGGGTGCACAAACTCCTTTACGGACAGTGCTTGGGTGCATGAAAGCTTTCTTTAGTGGTGGCAGAAACTTAGGAGATGATTCTTACTTTCACCACTGAAGTTGTTTGTGATTTGCATGTAAATGGCTTTTAGGATTTGGTTCTTAAATGTGAAGCAAACTAAAGTGCAAGGAGTGCTCAACG
Organism: Gadopsis marmoratus; assembly: GCA_036023855.1. Taxonomy (NCBI): domain Eukaryota; kingdom Metazoa; phylum Chordata; class Actinopteri; order Centrarchiformes; family Percichthyidae; genus Gadopsis; species Gadopsis marmoratus. The sequence continues at coordinate 25,579 of JAVQJF010007828.1, forward strand.
TGGCTCATCACAAGTAATTGATGAAACAGCCAAAGTCTGATCAGTGGTAATTATTGAAGCTGGGCTGTCGGCAGATTGTCAGTGGCTATATTGCTCTTGGTTCGACGTGGATGGAGCTTTGTTAAGCATCATTTTGATGTAATATTCCATACGTTTGCCATGGGTATGATTTTATTTTACCAATACATCAAAAATGTGGACACACAGACATTTTATACATTTCTTTTATCTAAAATATCAAATGGACCTTATTTATTATTTGGCTGTCTGTGCTGTGTCTTAATTTCTTTTTATTTTGTAGACATCTGTCCCTGGTTTAGTTTTATTTAGTAGACATCTGTCCCTGGTTTAGTTTTATTTAATGACAACTGTACTTGAAATCAGAAATGTGAGATTGGTCTCCGTGGGTTTTTTAAAAAAGGATCATGGCACGTGTTGTGTGTCGAGAGCTGGCAGCCACGGGGAAACTGAGAGACACCGTCTGTATGTTTCACAATAAGTGACAATTAATAACAGAAACCTCACCGCAAAAGTTGGTCGTGTCATGTTTCTTGTATTTTATTTTATTTTTTTTTTAAGAATCCTTATATGTACTTTGTGATTCTCAAACGTGGCAGTTTGAATATGTGTTTTCTATGCATGAGTTCTTTTGTGTGCAAATTCTAAACCTTCCGGCAGAATCTTATGAGAACGTCTCACATAAGGTGCCAGCCGAGGCTTAAAATTGTGATTGATGTGGTGACTAGTTGGTTGTGTATTGTTCTGTTTTCTCCATTTCTGCATTTTGTTCTTCAAATTGTCGCTCTCCTTTCATCACCAGTATGTAAATAATGATTGTTTATACATAAAAAGTGGTCATAATAAAATAAATGCCATATTTTGCCTCACTTTTGTCTTCTATAACTTGACACAAAATCTTAAATTTCATCGCTAATTACAACTGTCTTCCACTAAATGCACCCTGTAAGTAGGAGCTGTAGTTTTGATTTAACATATATTGACTTTGACATTTCAGCCTGACCGGGGTATTTCTGGGTTTACTGTCTAGACATTGTATACGTAACTTGGCATTACAGTGAGTAAGAGCCTTACATCCTAATAGTCTTTAAAGGGCATACTGCATGCCTTGCTGTATAAAGGCATCTCATCCACTACTAAAATACATTAAGAAACATTTTGAAAAACTGCACCTGGATGCATTAGTGCAAACGTCATTATCATTATAACCCTAACAAAACTATTTTAAAAGTTACTTTACGTTATCTCTGCAGGTTTCTCCATTTAGATGCCATGCAAAGAATTAAATTCTAAATGGGTCAAGATATTTCATGGATTAAAGCACTACATGGTTAGATTACTTTCCAAATCTCAAGTGTCACTTGGTGGCCAAATGACTTAAGTTAATCAGATGAATTAGCAAGGTATTAATAGGGAAAGGTGTTGAGGAGGGGAATAGGTCATGCAAGGCAAAGGTGCGATGGCTCTTAGAAAATAGAGCTTATGTGGCAACGTCACTTGGACACGCTGGTGGTATAAATACAGACAGCCGCGGCAACATCAATATCACGACTATCAAAGGTCTTTACACGCTCAGTGGCAAACTTAAGTCACATTTTCCTCTTCAAACAGTGAGATTGAAGCTAAATCATGCTGGCAACCAGGACTTTGCTGTCAAAAAAAACACTGGCTGTGCTTTCTCGCCAGCCTGCCTGCTTCGTTCACCATGGTGACTATGGCAACTGGGGAAACACCAACATTGCAGTGGTAAGTGAAACATCAACATGGGACTAGTGGGGGAAAGAAAGTAGACAAAGTATTAATGTGATTTGAGAATCACATTTGGTTTGTGAACCACGATGCATTGCAGGTTTTCTCAGGATGTGGCTGGTGGGATGGAACTGATGTCCACGAGGGAGTATAGTAAGTATCACTCCTGCTGAGCTCAGCATTGCATGAACATACCACCATGCAGAGATAGTAATTTCCAACTCTGTCTTCAGCACCATGTACCACCTGAGCCGTAACGGTGCTCGCTTCCAGATGTTTGCGCCGAATCAGCAGCAGATGCATGTGATGGACCACATGAGAAAGCAGCCTGTCAGTGGCGAGAACCGGTAGGCTTGTCAGGTTAAAACGGATACACTTTCAGATGGACAAGGGTCAAAGACGGGTCCAGTGGCTTATTTAACTTTCTATGTTTATACACCTGACTTGACTAATTCCAGAAGGTAGTATTTATGATTATTTTTGGCCGTTACATAGGAACATGATGATGGAGGCGGCTCGGTTCAGCCATGGTCAAGGAATGACTCAAATGCAAGACCTGGCCAAGCTGGATGTCAACAGTTTTGATGCTGTCATCTTTCCTGGAGGCCACGGCATCACCAAGAATCTGTGAGGAATAATGAAATAACACATGACCACTTTGAGACTGTGTAGTGTAAAATAGAGTAAAATGAGACAGAATACCAGCTGGCATGATGAAGATGAAGCACTAATATAACTCACTTCTTTAGGTCCTCTTTTATGAAGGATGGCAAAGACTGCAAGCTGCATAGTGATGTGGAAAGGGTGCTTAAAGATTTCCACCGTTCACGCAAGCCTATTGGGTATGTATCATTTGGTCACTTCAGTCTGTCAGTACTGAACTTTACTTATGTACAATCAATGCATTAGATCAAAGTATTAGAGCAGGAGTGTGCGACATTGTGGCTTTGTTTATTGTTGCCCTGTACAGTCACTTAAAATTCACGTTTTGAATCCAAACGCGAGGCAACATTGCAGACTGTCACTGATTCGTACCACATTCTCAATCAGATTACACAAAATCACATTAGAGTAGATTAATACACAAGATTTAAACGGTCCCTGTAATGGAATTAGGACATTGGAGGAACTGTAGAAGGAAATTCAGACAATGAATGCTGAGCTGTTTATAGATGTAGACAAATAAATAGAAATAAAATAGAACAAAAGTTGTGCATAAAAATGCTGACAGTGTTTTTAAGTTTTAATAAAATGGATCTTATAGAAGCTGCTGCTACAACATTTAAATATTCACAAAAATATGCAAAATTGGAAATCTGACAATGTTATAAAAGTAAGTGAAACAAAGCTAGGCAAACACGCATCACAGTTTATAGCAGAAAGTTTGTAAAAATGTGCTTTATGAACTGTTGATGGAAATTTAAGAGTCTCTACTTCTGCTCTCACTGGTCACAGCAGACCAGCGGCTTTACTCTCTAAAGAGGAAATCTTACATTGAGCAACATGAATCAGACAGTCAGTGTTAAAGCAGGCAGGTCAGAATGAAGGCTGGGGCATAATACGGGACAGAGTGACTGATCCTTTGGCTACTACCTTGGCCCACGTGGACTGGTGGGATGATGAGGGGAAGCTGTGCAGACAGGCGAAGGGGTCAAGTGAGGCGACACCTGGTGGCCAAGTGCAGAATGGCAGGTCTGAGGTGACAGGAGATGCAGGATTAGAGGAATTAAAGAGTGGAGTTGGAGGGAGAAGAGGATGAAGCAGCTGTCACCATGACAACACTGGCTTGACCTTGAGCAATGTATCACTTAAACTATGATACTAGTGGGATAATACTTCCCTTTTATCAAAGATGAAACAAGGAAATAATTACTGAGCACAATGGCAAGTGATAACAAAGGCCATGGAGATCTGTGCAATGTAGGAGTAAGTATCACTGTGAGTCACATGTCGCTGTTGCACTCACTGCTTTCAGATACACCCCCCTCCATTGTTCTGCTTTGTCAGGGCTGAAATTGGTGTCTTGAAATGTGTTCAACTGATCTGTCGAATAAAGCAAGCGTGTAGCGTGTAAAGAATACGACCATCTTTCTCAAAGCAATAATTTAGCGCCTGGTGGCAAACTCGAACCCCCAGCAGCAGCTCCTCCACAATACAAACCCTCCTCACCGTGTGACTTTCCTCTGATTTCGTCAGTGTGTCACCACTATTTGATGAAATACAAATCAAATGGATGCACCTTCACCTCGGAATTCATCTGAAGTGAGCGAGGCTTATCAACCTGAATTCAGCAAACGTTAAACGATTCTCATGAAAAGCAGCTGAACTTATCTTAACTTTGCTTAGTCTGTATGTTGTGTTCATAGATCTACTTGATACTAACTGTGTCAGTGGCCTACTTACAGTCAAATATAAATGGGCACATAAACTGGGGTACAGTGTCTTCTAATAAGCAGCTTTTAGTACCCATATTTGTAGAATAACATAACTACATGTTTAATTTAAGATAACAGAGGCGTAGGTTCTCCCACATCCCTGGTTCAGTTTGCACGTCATCCCCCTCACTCCCCTCAACTGTCAAGTGAAAATAACAGGAGCATGAGAGAAATACTGTATAAGTCAAGCCTGACTGAAGTCTGAGAAGAAGTCCAAACCTGTGTGGGTGGAGCAGGATACTGTAGGTGTGCGGGGGCTTTAAATAACACGTTGTTACACCAGATGTAGTCTAAGATTGCTGTTCCAGTTAGCATCATCTCTAGGACCCATGTTGTCTCCTATGTCAGTGAAACAGAAGTCATCTCAAGCAGCAGGTACAATTAGCGGGATCCTCATGACTTAAACTGGAAATTCAGTCTGTAGGATCCCAGAAGTCTAAAACGGTTGAATACTCTCCCATGAATTCATTTATAGGCAATAATAAACAGCTGAAAATGTATAATCCTGCCTCATATTCATATCTGCTGGTCAGTAATAGTAATTGTATAAGACCGCTGCAGGGAGAGCCTTTCTTTTTCAGGCTTTGAGTCTCTCCTGCCTGATATTGGTAAGACAATTATTCTCACACCCTGATCAGTCTTGTGTCTTGATCTTGACATAATAAAAACCTCAGCTGACTGTCTGCTCCTGTTTCAGACTGGCCAGCATGGCTCCTATGCTGGCCTGCCGCGTGCTGCCGAGCATCGAGGTGACCATGGGCTATGAGCGGGACGACAGCACTCGCTGGGGCAACTGGCCAAACACAAACATGGTGCAGGCTGTGAAGAGCATGGGCGCTCGCCACAATGGCCGTGAGCCATACATATCCTTTGAGCAGTGTCTTTTCTTCCGATCAGTGTTAGTTGTTAACTAAATCTACACAGATTCATGTACAGTGCCTACGTCGTTTGTTCTGAAATAACTCCTGTTTTGGCCTTAACCCTTTCTTTTACGAAGCCTATGTGGATGAGAAGAACAAAGTGGTCAGCACCCCCTCCTTCATGTGGGAAACAGAGTATCACTATCACTATATATTTGATGGCATTGGAAATATGGTCAAACATGTCATGCGCATGTCAACCAAGTGATGTGGCATTTTGAGCCTGGAAAAGAAATAGAAAAAGTTGGTGATGATGTGCAACATACACCTCTGTATTGTGATGAATTATTACTTGAAACAATATAAATGCTTTAGTTAAAGAGCAAACGGCTTGTCGTGTGTCATTGATTGGTTAATATGGGTCAACACGTGATATGTAAAGTAGGTGAGACAAATGATCTGTAGGAGTGCTGATACCATCTGAGGGGGTTGAGTCCATTTCTATTTACCATGTTTTGAACTGTGAACCAAAGCACACCTCTGCATTTGATCAAAGCTAACACTAGGTCAGAGGTTTACTGATCCCGTCAGTTTTGCAGCAATATTACAACTTTGGGATCATGAAAAAACACCAGAGAAGCCACACTACATAATCAACTAACATAGGATGTACAAACAATAAATGTTTCTTTGGTCTCATTTAGGCTAAACCGATGAGGATCTACACCATGTATGTAATGTAGACATACTGCACACCCCATTATTATTCTCTTTATATCACTGAGTAAGAACTCATGAAAATAATAAAAAGTTGTAATAAATGTTAAATCTCTCCAACAAATATTTGAAATAAACAGTCATGGGTTTTTCCACACATGCTGACTTCTGAGGCAAGACACCTGTGTGCCTCACCTTTCTCAATTAGGATTACTCAGTTCTTACAGTACATTGAAATACAGGAGGGGATTTAAAAATGGGGTGAAATAGAGGTGTGGAAAGGATGGCTTAAATAGACTTAAAGTAGGATTGACAGGTGATTAGAGGTGCAGGTGAGGCGTGCCATAGGGACCTGTTTCCAAGCTGATTTCATTAAGGTAAAGAGCATCTGTGTTCATAGTCACATGCTTTTCAACAAAGCACTAAGAAACCCATAAAAAAAAATATCAACATACTCTCTCAGTCTGGTACATTTAGAATAAAGCAATTTATTCATTACAAACATATAAAAATGACAAAAACAACCAGGTCGCGAGATATAAAAATTTCCAGCTAGTACAAAAATTCCAAAACCATCATCAGAAATGCATACTCACTCCATACGAAGATTTTCATCTGGGTTATTTTAGGAAACATAGTACAAATCTTGAATCTTTCCAAAGATCAGCTACAAAGATATTCTTAAAATCTGTTTGTCAGGTGACAAAACCTTCTTTCAGGTGAAAAACAAAACAAAATGTAGGCTAATGGGTATGAAATCATTACAGACTCGCAATTCAAATACAGAATCAGAAGTCAATGAAACATTCACAGTGTTGCTTTCACATCAATGATGTGAATTGTAAACATTGTTGCATATCATAACTTGCCTTAATAAATATACATAAATACTTGTCACTTGTCATTTTTATATTTTAATCAGGTTTGTGTGCTTATAGCTTGTCAGCTCTAACCTTCCATGGTAAAAAAAAATAAGGCAAAAATAATTTTCCCTGTGTTTCTTATAAAGGTTTGGTATATCTGTCATCTAATAACAGAGGCAAGTTTTGATCGACTCAGGTGGAGCAAAGTAGCATTTTCTCATTTGATGAAATGACGACGTGGAATATACAATACAACAGCAGGGTCCATTCACATTAAGATACATATAAACATCTGTACATTCTGAACAAATACTGGGAGGCTGTTTGTCTCAACAGGGGAACGTTATTGTGACATATATGTATAAAACAGGAAGCGAGTTCAGGGAGAAAACTCACATTGGGAAATAAACAGATTCTTCTTTTAAATACAGTAAATTATTTTTTAAAGGTAAAAAGTCATGAAATGACATGAAATACTCCAAGAGTTTGTACAAAGTACAAAAAATCAGATTCCTAATCATGTGATCTACTTGAAGTACTTCTGTCATATTCAGAGGGAGATGGAATTGCTTCGAGCACTGTTTGATTGGCAACCCAGGCAACATTACAGACACAGACATTTCCACAAACGGATGTTATTGTGGCCACAGACCTACATAATTGTCATTCGCATCCCTTTATTATTAAAGGGGGATGCAATGGACAAAAACTTGAAATATAGCCTTCATTATGTAGCATGCTGCTGCTTTATAAAGCAGGTTTTTCTTAACTCTCAACTGCAAACTTGTCTTACTCAAGGCTGAGCATTTCACTTCTCAAAGGGGCCTTGTGTGCCTGATTGTCAAGGTTTTAAAAAAAATCCCAAAAAATACAGTTGCACGAGCTTCTTAGAAAAATAAATAATCCCTTCTCAGCTTCATTATGCAAATCACAATGGAACAAGTATTAGAAAAAGAATATGTCATCTGATAACAAATGAGGAACTGCAATCTGTCACATTTGATGGCATACCGCAGATACAGTAGTACTGCATGTTTAGATTGCTTAACTTTAGTCTGCTGTAACAGAGGATAAAACTTTAAACAATGAGTTCTTTCACGTGAAAAACGCTCCAGTGAGGCGTGACAGTGTCCAGGACCACAGTGCTGTCGTCTGCTATTTGGTATCTGACCTAGCTATACCTGTGAAAAACAAAGAGCAGTACAGTATTAGAGAACAGCCATTCAAAAGGACAAATTTCAAACATTTTAACTATAAATTGAGCAGCATAGGTTTTGGCATGCACAAATTCACTGCACATGGATGATACAGTAGCAGGCAAGAAAAGGATGCAGGCAGGCGAGCAGTGAGACGTGGGAAAAAAGAGGAAAGAGGTGAGAGGGCAGGCAGAACAACAGACCGAGTTAAGCTGCTAGAGCAGTGCTGAGTTGGAGTCAGAATCTGAATCATGGCCAGAGGTGAGGCAGGGCTCACGGGAACAGATGGATTCCTGAGCCCGCCTGTACTCTTGGTACTCCTGGCGGAGAGCGTTGAAACGCGCCTCGCTTAGGGAGCGGCTGTGCTGGCAGCGATGTGGGTTGGAAACTGGCGGGCTGATTGAGGGAGACGGGCCTGGGGAGGGCATCGGGGAGAGGAAATGCATGGATGGGCATGTCATGGGACAAGCTCACAATAATCACAGCACAAGGGCACAGGATGAACACATGCAGCAGCATCATCACGTCAAGCATCACACTCACTATGACACATGCAACATCAAAAACATCCCACACACAATGACAATGTGGAGAAAAATAAAAAAAATCACCTTTCTGTCGCCGGTCCTGGAGGCCACCAGCTTGATCGTATCTGAGCTCCCCCCTGCCTTTCTGAAAACCCATGTGTGACAGATCAAACCTCGTGGCCTCCGGGACCTCCGAGTCCACACAGGCATCAGCAGAGTCCCACTCATAACTTTCATCTACTGATGTGTTCCTTCTATTGAGATACACAAAACAAGTGGTCAGCCAACATAAATCACAAACAAAATACAAAAACAACATCATTAATGTTATTTTGGCAACATAAATAAATCCCGCTGCCACGAAGACACTCCAATGTGTTTGTTGTTATTGGCCAGGTGTGGTGGTGTTTCACCTTTTCTCTCGCCTCCCAGGCGGCTCCATCTTAGCTCTGTGCCTCTCGCTTTCCTCTGTAGTTTCGGGGGAGCTGAGCAGGGTGGGAGTGATGGACAGGGACTGTCGGAACAGACCGGTGCTGCCTCTACCACTGCTCTGACTGGCATAACTGGCCCTCCCTGCCTCCCTGATCTCTCTTCTCTCCTGCATCTCGGTCTCCCCTCCCCTCCCCATCACCCTATCTGACTCTCTGTAACTCTCTCCATCCCTTGGTGGGAAGGCTGCGTAGTGAGGTGAGGGCCAGCTGATGCCCCTGGGCAGGTAGGACCTCGGAGGACCCCTCCTGGGGTCCGTGGGTCTTATGCTTTCCCTTCTGGATCCTGGCCAGTGTTGGTACTGGGGGACAGGGATGGAGGAGGGCATGGGGACATATTTATGCTGGGCACACCTCAGGTTATCTTGATAAGAGGGAGACCACCTGGAGGACTCTGGGAAAACAGCGGCTTGCCGTCGTGGATCAGAGGGTTCCAGCATCGGAGAGATTGAGGTTTGTCTGGGTGGGTACATCGAAGCAGTGAGGTAGGAAGGACTAGCTAAAGGTCTTTGTGCGTGGTGAGGTCTCTCTAGACTCCCCATGTTGGGGCGTCTGAATGGGACGTACTCCCTCCAGGAGGGGCCTGGCCTGGGCAGGGAAGACGGACTGCGACCCAAACTGTAGGACTTCACCCTGACATCTGGCTTTGGAAACTCATCCCAGTAACATCTCTCAGAAATATATGTCCTCGGGCTCTCAAAGTGCTCCCACCTCTGTGAGCCTAAACTGATGGATTTCTTTAGGAAAGGACGAGGCTGTCCCATACCTGAGAGGGTCCTACAAGGGCCTATGCTTAAGGATTTCTTTAGAAATGGCACAGGAGCTTGACATATTCGTGATGCAATGTTATTAGTCCTGCTGCCCTGAGAAGCTTGTCTTTGGGATTGCTCTGATAAAGACTCACTAATGTCCATAAAACTCTGTTTTGACACTATATCTGCCATGCCTTTAGCTGCACTGAACAAGGTGTGAGCTGACCTGGATCCAAGTCTAAACTCAGATCTGTCTGTGCTTTTGTTCCCAGCTCGAATTTGTGTTTTCTCATCATAGAGCTGCCTGCTAGTTTTTTCTGGACCAGGCAACGATGGTCTTCCCTCATCTGGAAATCGTACTCTGAGTGAAGAATCTCTACCTTCCACTTGGAGGGAGGGTTTATAACGTTTTTTACTAGCATCAAAGCTGGACTCTGCGGCACCTGCAGAATAAGTTTGTTCAAAGCAAACCTTTTGATTTGAGTGTGTTTCCTGAATATGAACCTCCCAGTTTTTAGGAACTACATCAGGCTTAACCCCTGGGGATTTTTCTGGCTTTAGGTTTGAACTTTGTCCAGTAGTGTCTGTGACTTCCACAGGCTCATCCACGCTCATTTCAATGAAACCTGGAAGGCTCAGGTATTCAAGAATTGCACTTGTCTGCTGTGGGGACATTTTGGGAGATGCAGCTGCAGGTTTGGCCTTGAATGACCCTGACATCCCGGGGACAGAAAATTGGGACTGGTCACTCTCGACCTCTTCTACAAGCGTCAATGTTGAAATGGGGCTTGGACTATCAGGGAAGAGGCATTTGTCACTCCTCCTGGAGCGTGTTCGGACACCCTCTCTCTCTAACTCAGAGTAAAATCCAGAACTCTGTTGGTCATCCCGGCCCTGAGTCTCTTTTTCTTTTGCCTTTGCCTCTACCTCATGATGATCATAGGGTAAGGTAGAATAACTTGATGGACTGGGATCCCTTGTGGCTGTGCAGTCTACTTCTGCAGTTCTCTGCAGTTGATTATGTGGTGCAGAGGCTGAACGTTCAGGCCTCTCACTGTCAACTGAAGGACCTCTGACACCTGAATCCCAAGGCTGAGTGCCTGCATAAGCATATGAATGTCTGGACCTTGAAGCAACACCTCTGTCCTGTGTCTTTTCCCTGAAGTCCTGTTCGGTCATGGACTTCCTGTATATATCTGGCTGTCTCTGAGGACTCCGTGACCTGGCTCTGTCTGGTGTTTGTAGGCACAGGACACGGGGACTTTCTGAGGTGACGTCAGGGGAGAGCATGGAGAGGGAGGTGTTCTGGGTGACTGGAGAGCGTGATGAATCAACAGCAAGAGAGTCACCTGTGGTTTCCCTACATGTGTAAGGATGCTGTGACCTGGGCGATGTGGTCCCCCGGGGGGTCTGTACAGGAATGAGGCTTGTGACCGACGTAACAGGGCTAATGTCCCATTGTACGCGAGCCGTAGGGAGCCGGTCCATGGGACTGCTGGTGTTCCCAAAGTAGCACGCCCTCCGATAGTCAGATACCTGACTTGTCTGACCTGAAGGCCTGTGTTTATGTCTGATGGTAACTTCTTGTGGCTTCCATACAACCTCTTCCTCTGACTTGGGTGTATCCCTTTGAGGGCTTTCTCTCTTATTAGATTGATGTTTGTCCGTCCCACGACCTCGACTTCTCTGGTCGGCTGAATAGCTCTCCAGCTCCCTTTCCATTTCTTCCCTCTCCTTTGCAAGTTGGACACACTTGTTAACGCTATCCCTCTCCAGCTCACTGTCAAGTTGTGAGACCAGGGTGCTGTTATTGGTCAACTGACTTTCAATGGGCTGGTAGTCTGAATGGTGTTGTCTATCTCTATCTCTATCTCTATCCAGAAGCTTAGTTCTCCTCCCCAAACTTGGAAACAAATCTTCAGTGTGGACCGGCATGCGATATCTCCTGAGAGAGTCACTGGGTTTTTTCTCACTGTTGTCTGAATAGAAGCTGGCTCTTTCCAATAGGGCCTCCAAGCCTTGTTCGTCGTCAGAATAAAAGCAGCCGTGTCGGGAGAAGTTTCTGGCCATGGCCCGTACTCTTCCTGGGGAGGAAGGAGGTCTGTTCAGCTCTGGGATGTCCACAGTGAGTGGAGAATTCTTCTTCTCATCCTTGTCTGAGCTCAAAATACTTGACTTTGGAGAGTCCCTGAATGATGTCCTGTTGCTCCCTGAGCCACTTGCCCCACCATTACTTTGCAGGATGTCCTTCTTCAGTATTTTCCTATTGGAGGGACTGGAACCCTCTGGCAGCGGTTGGACAATGAAGCGTCCATCTGGGCCTCTGGAGATGGACTCCAGAGCAATTGGTGAGGGGGCCTGAGACCCCAGGTGACTCTCAAAGAGTGTGTAATGTGGTGGCGGAGACGAATTGGACAGGAGTTGTTTCCTCTGGTCATGGTATTCCCCACGGCTGCCTTTATCAAAGGAGGACCGATCGGACTGTGAGGAGGAGGAGTTGGGGAAGAAAGGAAGCGGCGGACACAGCTTCATCTTTAGGACACTGTCTGGGCTGTGAGGAGGTGAGTGAGTTCTGAGAAAGACATAGACAAGAAAAAACTAATTTTAAACAAATTGACAGTATTGCAGAATCTAACACAAAATGATTAAAGGTGCAATTGGTAACTTTCTGCACAGTCATACTACATAAAAGATGGCAGAGATTGCAATGCAATGTGGTAAAGTTATCATGAAAAGTAAAAGCTATGATGTTAGACAGCTGGTAGAGTATGAGAAAAGGTTGCTTTTAGCGTTTTAACACCATCTACAGATAATGATAATTATCTAATGAAAAAAGATTAAACTTTCAACTTGTTAATGAAAATAAATCCACAAATAAGCAATAGATACATTACATGGGCTGTTCAAATCAAAATGCAAATGAAGAAACACAAATGTTTTATTAACTAGTGAGTACTGGTGAGGGCACTTACTCTGGAGATGAGTTCTTCTGGAGGGCAGATGGGAGATCTAAGAAAAAGTGAAAGAAGTTTTAAAATGTCAAACAACAGCACAGCTGAAATTGTTCAATCATGACAAAGTGTATTTAACATCAACTGGGAAATCAATAATTGCACTTTCCCGAGTTTAACAGAGTTCAAACATTTTTTAGAGAAAACATCTGTCTTTAAATCTGATGTTTTACCTTGTCTTCTCTTCCTGCGCCGACGCCGTCTCCTGTGACTCATATAGCATGCTGTCACCAATGAGAGGATGATGGCCACAAACAGGAAGCACACTCCTCCTAACACACCAGCCAACAGGGGCCCAGGGATGACCTCCAAAAAACTTGGGCGCAGGGGGTAAATCTCCATCCCTGTAATCAGATCGGAGTCAATGATGGTGGTTGAAGTATTCCATTGCTAAAAACCAATGCTAATTTTGTAAATATCTAGCAATAAGCGTATGTCGGAACCTTGACTAAATATTCATATAATGCTCATTGTAATCTATACAAAGCCACTTACCTATGGTGGATGCACTGACAGACTCACTCGGTTCACTGAGCCCTTTGTTGCTGCGAGACATCAGCCTCAGATCATAACTGGAGTCCTGAGAGAAAGACAGATCAGGCATTTGATTAACTATAAACTGGTATGCTTGTGATGAAAGTAACTTTGTCATACAGTTTCATTATAAAACATAAATTCTTATAAGTTTGATATAACAACATTTTTGGCACAATAGCTATGTAATCTACATGCAACGAGGATGTGAAAAAAAGAAACACAGAGGAAAATACAGATGCTAAGTAAGAAATAATCTGATCATTACCCTTAGTAGTCCTTGTACAAGTAGTTCACTCTGATTGGCACTGATGTTGCTGATGAGCATGACCCACGGGCCCTGATCCCTGCGGGCCTGCAGTACATAACCCGTCAGTGGAAAAGATGGAGCCTGAGCAGGCGACCACTGGAGGAGAACACCTTGCTCAGTCCGGTTGGCTGACAAGAGTATGGGAGGATCCAGGATTGGGAGAGTGGTGATGGCTGTAGGTGCCTCTGTTGGCACAGCTGATAAAGAAAACCCAATATAAGTTCAAACGGTTACATACTTAAAGCAAAACAGCATTAGAGAGAGTGAGGGGAAACTCAAAACAGAACCTAAGTTCACTTGCACAAACCTTGTGTTCGCACAGAAACAATTTCACTGAAAGGTCCCGAGCCGAGTTTGTTCTGAGGTAGGACACTGAACTGATAGCCGGTGCCGGCAAGTAGCCCGGTCACCAGCAGGTAGTTTTTTGATGTAGGCACAGGCAAAGACGCCCATTCATGTTTCCCTCTAGATGCCTGCTTGAACCTGGCAATTTTTTTTAAAAAAAACAGCCAAAATAAAGACGGAGCATAAAACAGTCAGAATTGTTGTTGACAGCTAAGAACTACGTCATACAGTATATATTGTATGTTACTGACCATACAGTGAACTTCTGGCTGTAGCCACCATCAAAACCAGGCACCCAGGACACGTTGGCCTGGTTCATCTCTGTGATGACAACTACTGAGGAGACAACATGGGGACTGGTGCCTAAGGAACAGAAAAACACATTGGTAAGTGTGAACTGTTGACGATATATGTGAATATCTTCAGGTTGAGTGTCACATATCAACATAGTAGTTTGAAGAAATAAGGTCAGCCCACTCACCCAGCACCATGACCACAGTGCCTGCACTGACAGTTGCTACGCGATTGGTGGCCAAGCACTCCCAGCCCCCATGGTGATCTTTACTAAGTGGCTGCAGCAGGAGGGAGCCGTTAGCCAACACAGTGTAGAGGGATCGAGGAGTCGGGCCAAACTGTGAGGAAGCACAGCAAGTTAAAATAAGGGATTAATAAAATGTGCATCTATCCATCAGAGTGGAAAATCTCCTGTACCTTGCTCCACGTTACGTTTGGAGCAGGGTCTCCAGTGGCTTCACAAGGGATGATCAACTCTCTGCCCACCTCCTGGAGATACTCAGGCAGAGGAGGCACTCGGAACGATGGTGGGTCCTGGAGGAGGGAGGAAGCCTTTAAACTTCTGCCCATGTATAACTGTGTACAGTCAGAGGAAAGGGTTTTCTCTGTAACTTGTTAAGTTGGAGTCGAGTCCAGAACACTAGCCTTACCTGCAAAATGACCTGGGTGGGTTCAGACTGGCCCATGGTGCCATAACTGTTATAGGCTGTACATGTGTACATGCCCACAGCATTGTCATTGGCTGTTGCAATAAAAACAGAGCCCTCTGAGTTCACCATCCAACCTGGGAACTGGACACGTCAAAGGAGGAAAAACTTATGCACACTGACTTACGAGGCATGTGAGCAATTTGTGTAACACATTGTATTTCTACACTGTAGAGCTTACGTTGTCAGGATTCAAATGGTTCCCATCTTTGGTCCAGTTGACATACAACACAGGGGGATCAGCCTGGACAGGGCAGACAATGACCCCCTCCATGCCCGCAGGCAAGTATGTTTCCCGGGACATTCGACCCACACGTGCAGGGTCTGAGAAGGAGGAAGAGGAATTGATCACAAATAGTAACTAAAGAGGTTCTCCAGAGGCCCAGGGCATGCAGGGAGATTCTCAAGCCCCCCGCAACCCTGACCAGGGTTAGGTTTATAAAAGATGAATGGACGTATGGAATCACACAGATGCTGCCTCTCACAGCAGACTAAACTCTTACGTTTCACTTTCAGGTGTGCAGAGGCTGAGGGTGGTGTCAGTATTCCATTAGTTGGGATACAGGTGTAGTTGCCAGCATCTTCCGGGATGAGATTAGGGATAAGAAGTGTTCCATCCACCAAAACCTTCACTCTGGACTTTAGAGACCTTGAGATACAAAACATGGTGCGATTTAAGAAGTGATCAAAATGACATGAAGACTACCTTTACTGTAATGAGAATAAAAATTGATTTTTTGAGAAGGCTGCAATAATTTGAACAGTAATCTCCTTTTGTCTAAGGTTTCTAGTGTGCTCATGACCACATGATATAGTCTATATAGACACATATATTAGCAGCATGCTTTGGAAAAACACATAACTGGTCCATTGCCTATAGTTAAAAGCTCATGGATAGAATAAAGACCTGGACTCACTCAATATGGTAAACATTCTGTCCTTGTTTCACCCATTCATAGGTGAGGTTAGAAGGGTATGCGTCAGCCTGACACTGCAGAACTGCATCCTGGGACATGTTGAGTGTGGTGTCCTCTGGAGAGATGATGATGATTGGAGGACCTTTTGAGAAGTTGGAAGAAAACATGAGTCATTCTGATGGAAATATCATGCCTGTCTGATCAGGATTAATGGAAAGATCTGTGTTGAGTGGTGCTTAAGTGTTAAACCATTGCAAAGGTAGGGAATGGACTGTAGGTGGCAGTATAGACTATGCAACCATGATTCTCAAACTGTTCACTGGGATTTGAGTTGCACAGCAAGATCATACATAAAGTCTTTAAGCAGGACAAGGATGAGAAGACAATTTAATCTATTTTAAAAGACCTGGAAGGCCCTGGAAAACACATGTGGTTGATGTTACTTTCAAAAACACTGTGCCTTGTTACCTGCACATCACAGCTCATGCTTACACGAGATAAGCAGAGACTCTTGTGTTTCCCTGATGACTGACAGCACAACACTGACCTTTGACTTGCAGCTGCGTATAGTGGGTCAGGCTCCCCTCGGAGTTGGACACGTGACATTTGTACACTCCTGAAATATTTCTTGTGACGGAGGCCAAAGACAAAGTACCATTGAGCACCTAAAAGGGGGGAAAGGGGTAAAGATTGAGAGGATAAAAAAGAGAAGTCGAAAGAAGATCATGAAGCTGTCATAGAGAGGACAACAAAGCAGTTTGCTTCAAAGAAACATCAAAGCTACAACTCCTACAGAAAATGCTAATCGTAAAGTATTTCATGATAATACTTCAAATGCCGTCTGTTAATCCAACTCACTTTTATTTTTTCATGTTTCTCAATTTGGCTCTCATCTTTATGCCAGACAACAGTTGGTCGAGGGTTGCCATGGGCTCCACAGCTGAGAGTCAGCGAGTCTCCGAGCAGAACCTCAACAAAAGTTGGTGGTTTCTTGATAAACACAGGTGGAGCTAGTACAAAGACAGCACCGATGAAACATTTACTTTTATTCACATATTCAAATGGGACACTGAAGACAATCACAGCACAAAATGCAGAAGTCAACAGTCCACCATAGCATTTTCAAGGTGGACAATATCTCATTAAATGCTCAAAATGGTTTAGCTGTGATTTTGTGTGGCTTAGAGGTACTGCCTGCAGCTCACCCGAATACAGTAAAGCTCAGTGGCAGTTGGTTTGATGCTTTAAACATTCGGTTTATCGAGATGATCCACAGAGCTTGTGAGTTTTACTTCCTGTGTGGAGATGGGCAGCTGGTGGGTTTACTCAGATGTAACATTCTTGTTTAAACTGCTCACAACTAGATTTATGGAGTTTCATACGCAACTGTGTCAATATATGGAAAGACACACTGTTAATACTTCCAAATGTGGCGTTTTGAATACCACAAATGTAAATAGAGCACAATAACTGGGATTCCACCAAACCTCAGTGAATCCCACAAAAACGATCTGGACTGAATTTTATGTTTTGCAGTAAAATCTCTTGGCTGTATTATTGAGGGGAGAATATGGACATGAACCATGAATGTTTTTTCCCCCGATGGGACCATCCATGCTAGAATTATATACACTTAATGAATTGTAAAAGGGTTTTGATAAAATACGTCATCATTGTCTATCTACGAGGCTCTGTGTCAAGTTTGGTTTCGGGATTACTACAAACATTCTTAGGTAACATTCATGTGATATTCAATACATGCACTGATATAATATTGATATAATTTTGTACAAGAGGGGTGTCTAGTGCAACCTGCACTTGTAGGCCGTTCACTCACTGTCGTGCAATCAAATCAAATCCCTACTTCACGCTCTAAATGGAACTCCTAACTGGCATAACCGGTGCGGTGCGTGTGTGTGACAGAAAGTGGGAAGTAGGTGGGTTGAAAAGACTCAGATTTAAGCAATTAACCTTAATCCTAGCCCACGCAACCATACATACACTGTCCTACTCCTGTTATTCTTAAAATCAACTCCTACGTTGACATCAGCTCACAGCTGGCTAGGCATAGACAAAGACAAGATGTGATCACCATGTGCACAGAATGTCACACGGAACGCCTTGATACCCTGCTATAACACTCTGCAACAATTCAGCTTGCCAGGGCCTTCAGAGTCCCAGCCAGGCTCCATGCTGTGGCTGTTCTAAACAAGGACAGTGCCAGTGATGAGCAACGAAAGAAGCAGCTCCACAGTCCTGAAAAACCCGCAGTGCTGCACCTGTGATGGAGAGGAAAGTCCAAGTGCCGTTTCGAAATTCATCTTTTTTGCTGTCCAGGAGCAGGATGCGGCATTCGAACCAGCCCTCGTCCTCCAGGGTCAGCCGTTCCACCAGCAGAGAGGCGCCCCGGGTCAGCGACACACGGCCTGCGGGAGGTGGGGTGAGGGTGGGAGAGCAAAGAGGAAGGGGTGAGAGACAGAGATAGAGTCAGCACACACACAGCCAGACAGGCAGAGTCAGCATATGCAGGAAGAGGGCTTACCATGCAGAGGACACAGCCACCCAGTGTCACAAAGGCCACAGTCAAACTCAAAGACTTTATACTAGCAGACAAATCCATGCGCAGTGTGAATATCAACTGTAAATCTAATGTTTGCAGCAAATAACCAACCACCTAATTAAGATTTATGGAAATAGGGAAGGTGACAGACAAAATCTGCAGCTCAGAGGATGAGAAGTCAGTTACCCTAAGTCGGAGTGCAAACACATGAATCACTCAAGTCATGGATGTAATGATTTGCAAGATTACAGATGAAGATGGTGTCCTGTCATTTAAGGGTGTGGTTGGTGGCAGAGTGGAGAGAAAGGATGAGAATGCCCAGAATACTTGAAGGCTATTTTAAAATAGAAGAAGTGTTTGAGTCTGTTTTCTTCTTTTCATTTTTTATTCTTCCTCTTAAAAAAAAAGAGGATTTCTACAACAGATTCACGTCTTTGCTCATCAATGAGGAACATTGGTCAGAGGTAAACAACGTGTAGCAAGGCAGATGCATGCTCTGAACTTGTGTGTGAACACGCTCAAAGATGGATCCATGCACGAGCAAACACACAAACACATGTCCCTATCACACACACACACCCATACCCTGCTGCCTTGCCTCCTCTCTGTATTTCTTACAACTCCTTGTCAGGCTTTGAAACTTGATCTGTTGGTTGCCTGGTGACTGCAGCCTGGTTTCAGGGTACTGAAGTTACCCTTCCCCACCCACCCCCTTGCTTTTATTCTTTCTCTCAATGAACTCTTTTTTCCCCCTTCAATCTCAGGGCTTTAAACGACGGGAGGATGTGTGCAGGGAGGGAAACACACACATTGCTCATACCAGGCCGTGGCCATAGCAGTTTGAAAGTAAACACGGGATCACGTCATACTTATTTGCAGCTAACAAATTGCTTAGGTGATATCAGCAATGTCTGTCACTGAAAAAAATGTCTCCTCATTTGATCTTTTCGTTCTCACACAGTAGACATGCCGTAAAGAAAAGCTGAGGATTCTTGAATGTCGTACAACCCTGAAGCAACAATACCACGAGAAACACAATATCTTTCACTATTCACTAGTCCCTCCAGACAGCAGTGTCTGAAAGCTATGAAATTCATTTAACTCTTTACATGGCCTTAAGACAGGGTGAAACACACACAGAGTAAAAGGCAGGCAACAATGGCTAACAATTAACTCTGCATTCCTGACTGGGGCTGTTGCTGTGCTTAATAGTTAGGTTTAATGTTTGACTGACCTAAAAGACAGACCAGAGTTTGATGGGTGGTGCTCACTTAGAGGCACCATAAAATGAATACCTCTCACTTCAGTCAGCACCTATGAAACAAGTGGGCAGGGCTGGGGGGAGAGGAAATGTGCAGGCAGATGATAACAGGTGTGGGGATAACTTTAGGCATTTTCCTTTTATCTCTGCCCATTTCCTGTGCAACCTTTTCCAGCTGGACATGAAATTAACTAGCCCACTGCAGGCTAAGAGGAAAAACACTTTCACATGCAAAATCACACAAACCCTCTTTAAAATACACCGAATCCTAATATACACCTAATTAAACCACCTCTTATCAGATTCTGTATCATGACTAAAACGCAGCGTAAGAAAATCCCTCGGCCTCACCATGTGCACTGGTCTCGTGGGTTCAAAAGCACGTGGGTGTGTATACATGTTGATTTTCAAAATTTGGTGAGTGCCCTGCCCCCTGGGTCTCAACGGGGGGGGGGATTCTGGGTTCACAGTCGAACACTTAACCCTTTCCCGTAGCCTCCCTCTTGTCCATCACTACAAAGAGATGGCAGCCCCCCACTCCTCATTCTCTCAGGTTACCATAGTTATGAGACCAAGAAAAGCCCGGGCTGTAGGTTTAGATTTGAATTCAGTTGCTGTAGAAACCTCACGGTGCTAAATGTGGGTAGGGGAGGGTCGATTACGGAGGGGATGGGTGGGTTTCTACTGTCAAGAGATTTGAAAAATTACAAGTCTCATAAAAACATGTTTGGCTATAAATAAACAGCCTTGTGTTATATCCAGTGGCACAAGAGGCCTAACAGGAAGAGTGAGAGGTCTCTGCCCAAAGGATGCCAGGAAAATGATCAACCATATCAGTAACCAACCCCCCCCCGCCCCGTTTTACAATCCAAGAGGAATTGAGCAAGAGGTTACGGAGAGGTTACTCCAATTGTGTGCATCGATACTCCACTGACAACCAATGAGAGGTTGATCTTTCTGACCTCTGTGCTCCCTAACTCCCCAGCAGACACATCCATCACTCCCCCTGGTTCTACATTAGCACAAAGTCCTCCTCAAGAGACAAACATCATTAGACTCTATGGCGGACAGGGAGAATGGGTAAAACAAAAGCTGCTGTTCCTTTCTCGTGTCCTCCTCCTCCTCCTCCTCCTCCTCCTCCTCCTCAGTTTTTCCTCCAGCAGATATCACATGACAGTTCCAGGCTGCTCCGAGCCCTTGTTTCCAGCAGGTCGAGCTGCAGTGCAGTCAAGGGTAGAAAATGGAAACGCTTATCCACCGGTGCTGTGCGAACCTCTAAGAAAAACCCTCGAGAGTCAGGTTCTCACCCAGTGGGTGGCAGGTTAGGAATAACTCTGCTTTCAGAGCAGTGCCGCTGGCCCAGAGCTCGCCATGTCTCATGGTTTCTGATATCCTATTGTTTTACTTCTTGTTTTTTAACATCAAGATTGATGAGGCTTTCTGTAAGTCAAAGCACTACAATGCATCCGAGCTAAGGACAGTTTACGCCACAAACATTTTACCCACATAATTCTTGTTCATGAATGTATATTATATTTTCTTAGCTCCAGGACACGGCTTTTATTGTTCCAAAGGAATGGAATCAACATGTGATTTTTGTATTGGGGGGTTCATACCCCCCACATTACTGACAAAGTAATACATGGGGTATAGTGAATTACATGTGCTACAATAGCAGGGGTAGCTATGGAGGAAGACAGATAATTCTGTTTGCACAAGCATCAGCACTGTTTTTCTTTGTCCATCCATATGTGCATAAGAGAGTCGGGCAGAGGTGCATTGTGGGATGTGTTTTGATTTGAATACAATCATAAGTCTGAGACCGGCCCCCTGCCTCTGACAGCTCACCCCTCCCACTCCCCCAAATTTCTCTCTTCAATCCTCCCGTCTCCCTGATCAGTTTAACCCTCTTATGAATAGCTCTTTGTCGTGAGATAGCTTACAGTTAACTCTGTCCCTCTCGCTCTGTCCGGTTCTGTTAACCCCTGCACCGGCAAGCGCACACGTGCCAAATTTCACTACAGTGGAAACTTACCGTGGGCATTAGTCCTCGTGCATGATCACTGAGCAAAGTATTTTAAAATATGGAATTCGGTCCAGTGAGATTACAAGAGGTGTTTGGAGCTTGAGCTTTGTGTTCTGGTCAGGAAGAAATAACACAGATGTTAATAATTGCTAGTTGCCTAAGATTTGCTTTAGTTACTCAGTTGGACTGACCATCAGGGAAATCCTCCGATAATAATCCTCATCATTTTTGAACAGCAAGTTTGTTATACTGTTCAAAATATTGTAGGCAATGCTGATAAAACATTAAACTTCTTTTACTATTAAGTGGTCTTACAGCAGTGTATATATATATATATATATATATATACCCACTGACAGAAGAAACAACATAGATCAGAATTTTATATGAACGCCTAGCACTCTGATTTCATACTCTTCATATGAATCTGTCCAGTGACACACCTAAGGACTTTTGTAATGACCTGCTGCTCTGAGCTGGAGAACATGAAATTCCCAAGTTGCAGCCATCTAGTCTCCTTTCATTGTGTCATTGTTTGCCACACATCATCCTGGTCTAGTTATGGCGGAAAAACTGGTTGCTGGTGGATAAAGATGCTCTATTACACCTTTCAGCCGGGGTTCTTTTCTGCTTTTGCCATTGTCAAATAGAAGCATGTTTGCAAAAGCTTAGTTGTTCAATATTAAATTCCATTCAAGTCCATGAGGGGAAAGGTTATAGTGTTCATGATTTCATGATTTAAGCGTGTGTGTACGTGACTTGTGCATGTCTATGACAAATGCAGTCTTTAACTTCACACTGGGAGCATGTTGGAGGCCTGCTGAGATCAGGGGGTCTGCCCCTTGTTGTTATAACCTCAGGTCGGAGTCTCCTGCTCACAGTCTCTACTGATTTTCTTCAGCACACAGGAGACATTTGATCTAGCCCTGCAACAGTAAATCATGCTGACACTGCAAGACTCGAGGATATTGTCTCAACAAATACAACTCAGACAGACTATAATAATATATATATATATATACACTGCTCACAAAAATTAAACGAACACTTTCAAAACATCAGATCTCAATGGGGAAAAAAATCATGCTAGATATCTATACTGATATGGACTGGGTAATGTGTTAGGAACGAAAGGATGCCACATCGTTTGATGGTAATGAAAATTATCAACCTACAGAGGGCTGAATTCAAAGACGCTCCGAAAATCAAAGTGAAAAAATTATGTGGCAGGCTAGTCCATTTTGCTGAAATGTCATTGCAGCTACTCAAAATGGTACTCAGTAGTTTGTATGGCCCCCACGTGTTTGTATGCATGCCTGACAACATCGGGGGTCCTAATGAGATGACGAATGGTGTCCTGGGGTATCTCCTCCCAGATCTGGACCAGGGCATCACTGAGCTCCTGGACAGTCTGAGGTGCAACCTGGCGGCGTCGGATGGACCGAAACATTATGTCCCAGAGGTGTACTGTTGGATTTAGATCAGGCAAGCGTGGGGGCCAGTCAATGGTATCAATTCCTTCATCCTCCAGGAACTGCCTGCATACTCTCGCCACATGAGGCCGGGCATTGCCGTGCACCAGGAGGAACCCAGGACCCACTGCACCAGCGTAGGGTCTGACAATGGGTCCAAGGATTTCCTGATTTGGGGGTCGTCTCATTGCTGCCCCTGTAGTGCACCTGTTCTTAATTTCATTAACACCAAAGCAGCTGAAACTGATTAACAACCCCCTCTGCTACTTAACTGACCAGATCAATATCCCAGAAGTTTAATTAACTTGATGCTATACTCTGCTTAAAAAGTGTTCCTTTAATTTTTTTTGAGTAGTGCACACACACACTCACACACTATATAAGGTAGCTAAACCACACTAAATTGCATGAATTCCACTCAAAGCTGAGATGACAGTTGCTACTACTCTGCTAAGCCGATGTAGTTAGCGGGAGTTTAACTCCATCATTGAATTTAGTTACTACTGGGTTTACTTATGTTGAATAACAAAATAAATCACTAAGCGTGTTTATCAATAGTTTTGTTATTTTTAAAGATAACTATGGAAATATTGAGTATATTATTTCAGCTTTAGCTGGGTCACCAGCTAGCGTTCACTTAATATAGCTCTCTTACTATATCTAATTGTTGTGTCTCTGTGGCAATTACCAACCCAGAGTGCTTGGTTTTGTAGTTACTGCTAATCTTACATGCCACGTAAATTCACGTAAATTCACGTAAATTCTAGATATCTATGGCATAATAATTCAGGTATATAGTTATAGCCAAATGTGTAGTTATTGTGTTATGGTTTTGTAGCACAGAAGGGGGACACTTACTTGCTTTATTCTGTGATGCATGATATGATGTAACATAACTCATGATTTACTAAAAATGTCCAATGCAGCTCTGGATGCTGTGCGATCTGAAAATCCAGTTTGAGAGACATATGAACGAAGGGAAATACCATTTGGCAGAGCCGCTAGTCACAGCAGTCTCTGCCTTAAACAAAACAGAAGGTCTCTACAGGTAGGCACAAATCATCCCTTCTAATCTTAATAGTGGCTTTCTCGCACGTGTTGAAGCTGTAACATTGCATTTTCTGACAGGAAAGCTCAAGTTCTGAAGGCGCTCAACCGGAGCACAGAGGCGTACGGCATCTTACAGCGGCTGCAGGTGCACTGTGAGAAGACTAAATGTACGGAGGTAGTCATCAGGTAGACATCTGCTTCTGTTATTTCTTGATACCACATTTTCTGACTTATAAAGGAGAGTTAACACACCTAAATTTACCGGTAGTCTACCTTTATTTTTTATTAGTGGAATTGAATTGACTCACCTTCTTTAGTGCTACCATAAATATTTAATGATGCAGCAACTGAAACAAACATGAATCTTTTTTCTAAAAATAGATTTCTACACATGCATGCTTTTTTTGGGGATCAGACTGAGACACATGTTTTTTTCTCGTGTGTTTATGTCACACAGAGTTATGGTCGCCACTGCTGAGCTTCACTGGGAATCGTCTGGCTTCTCCACAGCTCTTCCTCTCCTCCTGCAGGCCTTGGCTCTGGCTAGACAGCACCACCTACAGTCCCTGGCCTCAGAGACCATCCTTCACCTGGCCTTCACTCAGGTCAGCCACAACAGGAAAACAAACGTCACGGTTATAACTCCCAATAAATGCAAATCACCAAAGAGTTTTTGTTTGCAGTATGGCTGATGTCTGCAAAATAAAAGCAGCACAGCACGCATGTTTCTTTTATTGTCTTTGGTTTCTCTCCTGTCTGCAGCTGATGTTGGGGGTTCCTGAGCAGGCGCTGGGTGTTCTGCATGAAGCCATTGAACCTGTTCTGGCCCACGGAGCAGTCATGGACAAAGGTAGAGCCCTGCTGCTGACTGCCCGCTGTCAGATGGCAGTGGCTGGGTTCAGGCCAAATGGAGGGCAAGGAGGTAACAGCCTTTCACCCCCCCCCCCCGCCAAATACTGATCCCTATCTCATAGCATTGTGTGGCTGTACTTCCTCTATTTAAACTCTGTGGCTTATTGTCTCCCAGCAGATTTGGGTTTGACGGTTTTGGCTGTTGACACGCTAAACGAGGCCGCGGCGTATTTCTTCAAACTGAACTGTAAGGAGCGGTTGCGGGACGTCCACTACCTTCAGGCTCAGCTCCACCGTTCTCTGGGACAAACCTCACAGTGCAACAAAAGTGCCATGCTCTTCCGACTGCTGGACCAGGAGCTGCAATCGCCAGCACCACCCGTCTCCATGCGGCTCTAACCGTTCCCTGTCCAACAACAAACGAGTTATTTTGCTAGTGAGGAGGACACAACAGTAAGTTGTGTCACTGAAGCTTACCACTAGATGGTGGTGAAGGTCTGTCCTGTTCTGTTGGCACCAAAGCGTTTCATTTATAAATATTTAGGCAATTAGGAAGTCTTTGCAGGCAGTGCCAGCATAATAATTAGAGAGGACAAGGTCCATAGTCATGAATAAGGCTGAGGTTCCAGTTGACCAAGAATAGTTCAATTGTCTCTTCCCTCATAGTCAGGTACAGATTGGAATGATGGCCTGATGATAAATATAACATTTTGTTTCCAGCTTCCACCACAGCAACAGTCCAGGTTTGTCAGACAGACATAACACAAATGTCAAAGGTTTATCAGGAGCCGTCATGACCATGCTGATTTACCCATAGCTTCTTGATGAATGAGGGTAATATCACAGTTAGCTACAAGATGAATGTGTTTCAGTGGCCCGAATGATAAAGGGCTCGCCAGAAGAATACTGATGAAGCTGGAATCCGGGGGAGGAAAACGTGATCACATTTATAATGTTATAGACTCCGCAATGACATAACACCAGATACTGCATCTGTATTCCACTTACATCTGACACGATTTGTGATAACATTACGCTTAGGTGTCCTAACGGGCCTGTAATCCATTACTTACTTCAAAAAAATAAATGACTTGTTCACCTCATTTTGTTTTCAGTTAATCTGACACAACCATAAGAACAATTGGGAATATATCAATAGCGGGATCTTGATATTTTAGGGTGTGTTGGTTGGCCTCGCACACCTCTAAGGTGAGGTGTTTGTTTGGAGCCCTCAAGGAATGTTGACAGGAAATTTCTCTCATTTACCATCTGTACCGGCCCCCTGCTTTATGTAATGATTTGCATAAACAGTGGTGTGTAATAAAAGCAGGCCTATCTATGTAAATATCAGACAGAGTGAGGTATTTTTATTGCTGCTTGCTGAGACATGGCTTCAGGCACGGAGCCACATAGTACCTGTATTTACATGTTAGTCTTGATCACAACATCACAGTGGGTAAAATATGTGGGCCAGTTCACAGGATCAGTTTACAGTGAACTAACGCTCTTCAGAAAACACTATAAAAGGAATTTGTGTGTGTTAACACACAGTGCAGAGATGAGCGTCTGGCGTTCAGTTGATGCTTTTATCCAAGAGTCTTAATGTTTGATTTTTGTTTTGATTGCAGGTTTGATTTGCTGCATTGGGAGTCAAACCTCTAATTGTTATTCAATTCAATTTTATTTATATAGCGCTATATCATAACAGAGTTATCTCATAGCACTTATTAATATAGAGCAAGTCTAAACCAACTCTATATGTATAGACCCAACAATTCCACCATGAGGAAGCGCTAGGCGACAGTGGCAAGGAAAAACTCCCTTTTAACAGGCAGAACCAGGCTCTGGGGGGGCAGTCATCTGCCTAGACCGGTTGGGTAGAGAGAAAAAAAAGATATAGGGAGGGGGGGTAGAGTG
>JAVQJF010007831.1:0-10460 GCA_036023855.1 Gadopsis marmoratus
CGTGGTAACCAGAACACTCTGGGCTGTGACCCCCAAACTTAGAGAATGGCTCCAACAGAGTCCAGGAACAACATCCGAGATCTCTGTCCAGAAGAGTGCAGTCCTAGGAACAGCTAAGAAACTGCTCAGGACCCTGAAGCTCCCAGGCCTCTTGTAGAGGACTCGAGTTTAAAGGAGGAATAGACCATCCGAAGACGGCAAGTGGGGAATCTTTTTTATATGAACATGAATATGGATTAGTCAATGGCCTGCAGTGTAGCTCTGATAGGGCAGTCCAATGACTGACTGACCTCTTGTCATCACAGCTTCCTGTACAACACTTTGTCTTTGTATATTCTGCGATGAGGAGGATTGTGGCATGGTTGCCAAATATTTGGTTAATATTACCCTTGTAGCGATCATTGAATGAACAACACCAATGCTCCAGAATCTTACACAGTAAAGGTAAAGGTAAATTGATTGGTTGCCAACCATCAAGAAGGTGGGATTTTCTGTGTCTGAAATGTCATGAGCCCATCATATTGATTCCCAGAGGGGAAATTACAGAAATAAGTACAGACAAATAGAGAAAGTTAATAAATAAATAGCAGTATATAAAATAAAGTATATACACAAATTAAAAATAGAACAGGCTGCAGCAATAAAACTCAAAGGCAAGTGGCATACATAGATTACGCTAGACCAGCGTTGTACTTAAACTAATAGTGAAGTAATGTCAAGTAAAGTGCCTTGGTGCTCTGATTAGTAGCAGAAAGTATTATAGGGTAAGAGTAATATGACTCCTACATGAGTTACTATAAAGTATATCAGAAACATATGTAACAATACTATTTTCTTATATTATAACATTAACATAATATAATATAGTACAGTATGCAATATAAAACATAATATATGGTAAAATGCAGTAATATATATAGTGTAGTACAGCAATATAGCAGAGAATATCAAATATGATGAAGTATCATTTGACTGTGCTATACTATAATATATAAGACATAATAAATATAGGATCGTATATAACACCTAAATAATATCCTCCTCCTCCTCTGTTGAGACTGAGGTATAATGAATAATAGACTTGAAGATATGATGTCCGTTATGTTTAACCTAAATTAACTGAAATCTGCTCATGTTTCTTGTCACATGTTCCCAGATATGAATTTGCTGAGTATGAAGATATTAGTAATTATAGGAAAGATGCCATCAAGCTGTAATAAAGCCAAACCTTTAAGTGTTATTTTTAGGTTAAGTGTTAAGTGTACGGGTTATGCATTTAGTCAGTTTCCTACAATGTTAAGTGCTAACTTGTCTCTGTGTGTAATTGTGGCCCTCCAGGAAACACTGGCTACAGACACTAATGTGTCTCGAGGGCTTTGAGTGCTGTTAGCACACAAGTGTTTATTTCAATCTAATAATACATATAGTAAAAGGGTTTACCTTTAACTGCTGCACACAAATTGATTATTTGGGCTTATTCTGTCCGATTCATGTGATTACTAAAGCAGTCAGTCTATTTTACGCTAAGCAGGCTAGTTTCTATGGGTGGGTGACATGGTATTTCATCTCGGTGACCACAGCCGGTGTAGCTTGTTTTGTCTCAAGTTATTGATGATGTGTAAACACAGAACTGAGCATCCGTGAGCATGCTTAGTCTGGTCTGCGTGTCCAGAGAACCAAACTGAATTCATACAGTTAATACACAGACAGTTTGACAGTAAAACACTAAAAAGCTAAAATAATGCCCAGTGTTGTCTTTCAGCTTTTTTTTTTTCATGACTGTAGTGCCATGCAGGACCATGAGGCCTGGTGTTATGTCAACCCTTCAGTACAGTTGTAGTTAGTCATGGCTAGTCCTACTCAGCCTGTAAAAACAGCTGTATATATGTCGTCTGTGGTTCTGGAGGAACTTTGTCAAGCCTGAGAGACAAGGCTGTAATGATGACAGAAAGGTATGTAGTTTGAGGGACGTGGGTGTTTGCTGAGCAGGGTGGGGCTTATGGAAAGACTCCATGATAAAAATGGAAATTTAGGATCCAGTGTTCTTGAAGCTGGACCCATACGGTTATTTAACAGTGAACAAGGTGACTGCATCTCCCAGAAAATGCTTTACAGTCACACAGAGTGGGCTTCTTTCTTTCTTTCTTTCTTTCTTTCACACATTTAAGTCCAAGTATTGTAGGGGTAAAACAACAATTGTTTCGGTGGCACCATGATGTGTTGCTTGTTGGCCTGTAACATACTGAATAATTAAAGTCCAATATATCAAGTCTGGTCAAATGAATTATTCAAAATCAATTTACATTTTCAGCAAAGTTAATATTTACCACGTGTTAAAGGAAGCGTCTTTCCTTTATTATAACTCACAAAGAGGTTTTCCATTCTCCTACGTCTGTAGTTGATCTCAGTTAGGAGATATTTTTTCAGTCAAACTGCCAGCATTATGTTCCATACGCACATGTGGAAGCTCCTTTTTTACACAGTTAGCCCAGCTCATCAGCCGTGCCTTTTAATGAGAGTTAGTGTATTGTAGGACACATGGATGGCAGTGTGTGAATGTAGATAACATCAGTGTAAACACACAGCTCACAGGTCATTTCCTGTCTCCCTGCCCAGCTGAATGCTGACACGGATGACCTGTGTGTGTCTCCTGGGGATACACTCTATGTACATAATGTTAAGAGTGTGTGTGTGTGTGTGTGTGTGTCCTTTGGACAGCAAGCAGCACTGGCCATCAGCTGCAATAAAGTGAACTATATACACTCATAACGATCGCCATTATTTTTTATACCGACACTACTGTTTCAACATAAACGTATCTCGGCCAGAATCATTTCATGTTCATGTCGTAGCTAGCACTGGGGTGCTCATGTCTTTGGTATTCTGTCTGGACATGCATTCAGCAATTAAAAACACGTTTTAAGTAGGCTGATGCCAGTATTTCTTAGGCTCAATGTATTTATATTTAACATTAAATTAAGTTTCATTACAAAAAATTTGCCTCTCCACCTGATGCTATTCCTAGATAGCCCTGCTCAGTCCACATGCTTTTATCTTCAGGGACAGTCTGTAAATGGGAATTCCTATAGGTTAAGTTACAGTAGATCTAGTGTTCTGATTCAACTGCCCTGTCATCCTCTGACTAGTCTACACTGTAAAAAAATAAAAAATTAATTGTTTGGTATTTTGAGATTGGAGCTGTAAATAATATACAGCAACTGTAAATCTAAAACCTAAGTAGAGCATAGCATGAAAAAGTCAAGAAAATGAGTTCATCCAACTTTACATGAATTACAGCAGACTTAGATAATTTATTGTGCTCCATTAGAGGAAATGTGCTTCCTATACACAATAAAACTGACAACACAGCCACAAGGAACACTGTACAGTCAAAAAGGACATGAGTCCATTAGAGTGTTACTGCTGCAGTATGTTAAGGGCAGTGATGGCAGAGAGCAGCAAGCTCTTACGGTGTCAGGCATTATCAGAGATCTGTATCTGTGGCTGGATGGGTGTAGAGGGAAGCTTTAGTTCACCAGGGGCTGGGGTGCATGCAGTGGTGAGTGCATTGCGTATGATGGCAGAATCAGTGGTGGCTGGGATGTTGCGAGTAGGGAGACCAGTGATTTTAGAGGCAGTGCGTGTGACTTTGAGGAGTTTGTTGCTGTTGGTGACAGACAGTGAGCTTGGTGAAGCAGCATGTGGACCAGTAGAGTAGGCCATCAAAGTGCTGCTGTTTCATGGCGGAGAGCCTCTGTTTGTCTGTAGTGGTTTGGTTCGGTTGGGGTTCTTGGGCACTGTTCGAATTTTCACCTCACCTGAATGAGTTCCATTAACACAAATTTGCTATGCTGACCACTTCTCCTTGGTTGCACCATCACAACGTTTACATACTACATTGAATAGGTACAGTACTAAGTATGTATTTATGTTCTGCAGACTGCAATAAGTCCTCAACCAGGTGGCACCGAAGTTATGTACATATTCATTCTCTGCCAACATCATCTGTTCACATGTCTGATTTAAATCTTACTTGTATCTCTACCTTGGATTAAAACAATGGAAAAAATAACAGGTGTCTGAAGTGGAAATAATGCGCTTTTGAATCAGGAGTGCCTGAATAAACACAAATAACACAAGGATTGATTTATTTGAGCAAATCTACATTTTAAATGTAGGCAATATTAACTGCAACAGTGAAGTGAATGAAGCAACAACAAGTGTTGCTGTACCCAGGCACAATCTTGTTTTTGTATCTGTTTGTTGGTTTGTCTATAACGACATAGAAATGCAATTAAAACACTTGTTTTGATGCCTCAGTGTGAAATGAATGCGACCAATGTTTTTTACGACAGCTTTTTCTCATAAAGTTTTTGAGTCACAACTCAGCTGTTTGGTGCTCCAGAGAACAAAAAATAAAATGCCCGTCACTGTCTGTGTGTGTGACAAATTAAATAAAACACAGTTATAATAAGTCACATTTCTTCAAGTTCACTTTTCAAAAAATCTTCACAGTTCTCTTTACCAACAGGCAGCTCAGCTTCACTTCATCTCACATCCACCTTTTCTCATTTATTTATCATCAACCTAGATTCTGTCACAGTGATTACATATCAGACAGTTTGATTTAAAGGATCTGTTGACTTGGTATTTCCCCTTTGTGGAATTCCTTACTTGTTTTGTTATCGTTGTGGTTGCTGTTGTTACTAGCTGTTGGAGCTGTCCAATTCGTACCAGAAACCCGATTGGTTCTGCACATGTGTGAAAATGTGGCTACTTCCTGTCCCCACTTTTTTTCTTAAATGTAGAAATTAAAAGCTTCAATTGAAGTCACACTTTGTTAAGTGGAACATATCTTTAGAAATACAAAAGTAAAAAAAGTATTTATTAAGGACAAATGTAATTAATGTTATCTTTGGTTTTACTAGTTATGAAATAGAAGATTCCAATTTTCCTTATTTATTTCCTGTTTTGGTAAAGAATGTCTCATAGATGGAGCTAATTTTGCCATTCATTGTGCATTGTTTGAATAAAGTAATTTATGTGTATATATATATTCAATGTTTATTTATTACCCAAGATACTTTTTTGATCAAATTTAAGTGGATCACTAGATTTTCATAGTACTGTAAAATTCACACTAAATATTTTATCATTATGTATTTCTAAAGATATGTTCCACTTAACAAAGTATGACTTCAATTGAAGCTTTTCATTTCTGCATTTAAGAAAAAAAAAAGGTAAGACAGGAAGTAGCTGCATTTTCACACATGAGCAGAGCAAATCAAGTTTGCCGTATGGATCGGGCAGTGACAATTATGACTGCTACCTCTGGTTCTGCTACTACAACCACTGCTCCACTTGTTGGCTGGTAGCTTGTACAACACCAATGAGGCTGCCGAGGACTAGCTCACCCTAATGACCCATCAGCCCCCTGTGGCCTGGACATTCCTGTAATAGGAATGGTTCATGTCTACATGTTAGTGTGACATGACTATGATATCCTTCTACACTTTGATGACAGTATCTGTCTACATGCCTGCACTGATTATCAGGACACTGCACTGACAAAGCTGAACCACAGCTAAGTAGCACAGACTTCACCGACATTTGGCTGCTTGATGCTGCCCCTTGTTTAGAGTTTACGGTGACGTGAATCTTTGAACAGCTTAAATGTTGTCTTTAATGTTACTCTTGTGCATTTTTAAAGAGTAAAGAATTCCTTAGAATTAAAATATTTCTTACTTTAGCATCAGTCTGATAATTTCCCCTCAGAATGTGTTGTAGCTTTCCATCTCAAACAGTCATCATCCCTCACCTCCTCTCAGTTCACTCAGTCTGATTAGTCAGAGTCAGCAGGATGAAACAAGGCTTTGCAGTGAAGGCAAATATGGGTGGGGGATGTGGATGTCATCACGGAACAGAGAAAACATACACATGCACTGAAAGACCTCAGCCAGTGTCTTCAGTGAATGAGTGGAAGGACTCACTCAGTGTTGAGGGAGTCCTTCCTCTCATTCACTGGAGACACAGTTTGATCATTTGAGGTCAATTTGATGAATATTTGTATCATTGAAATGATTCCTAGAAACATATACTGCATGGACACACAGTATCATAAATAGGAGGAAACAATACCTTCTTGGCCCATAAATTAACTAGTTGAAGTCAATGAAAAGAAATTGAAACCTCAACAGTTGTCAGAGGGATCATGCTTAGGTGTGTGCAATGGAGGAATGTCTGAGATGACAACTGATTTGATGCCAATCAGAAAGAAAGTTTTCTTGTGCAGTGGTTTTCACAGAACACTGCAGACTCTCCCAGATCTTCAAAATCAGAATGGATGTTTGATCTAAAGTAAGTAATACATTTTTATCATTTTCAGATGAACATGTGAAATGGAGCAACGCCTAAGCTAGTTCAGGCAGTCAACTCGAGCTGCACTGCTATGCACACATGACATGCCTTACGCTCCACAACCACCTACCAACACTCCCAGCCAATGTGGTGGTCGGTTTAAAGTGCTAAATGTCCCATCTCTGCCTCTGCTCGTCAATGCCACCGCTGTTCTGCATCACCTGTTCTTTCAGCCCCACCACCACCCCAGCATCCACCTGCAGGCTCTGGGTAGGAGGTTTAAGTTATTTGGTCGTCTCTCCCCAAAAGCTCTATGGAAATATGTCTGCGGGGAGTGATGAGGTCAGAGCCTAGATGCCAAACGTTAACTATATTCTATAGTAAACTTTTCAAACATGAGTTGTCTGACTGAACTGCTGTTTTACTCCCCTACCTGACGAAATTAACTCCACATACACACTCCAGTATGACTTCACAGTGATTCTGAACAGCCTGTGTTTGGAAATGCTTCCAGGGAATAAACAAAAGATACAAGAAAAGAGCTTCTTTTCAGGAAGTGACAAATTGCACAATCCTGAAGGCAAGAGGTCTATTTCTAATGTCAGTTCTGGGAGGATAGGGCCCGAGTCTCACAGTCAACACCTCATAGTATCATTACATAAGTCGTGTTAATGCAGCCACTGAAGGATTAGAAAGGACTGTTCCGTTTGTTCCAAATATCCTGCAGCCCAGCAGTCAGCCTGAACACACATTACTGTCCTCCCATCAATTAACTCCCAGTCACTCACATTACAAAGTCAGCAACATTTGCTGTGGGCGGTTGCTTATGTCTGTGCATGACTGTTAAACATTTGTGTGACTTCTCCTGCTTTCATTAGAGAGAGTGTGACCAGGGTGTGTTTGCTCAGCAAAATCTTCTGCCTTTAAAAAAAAAACAGCTTTATCTTATTTTTTAGGTCAGACGTGGGATAAGATTGTTGTCTTTTTACCATCTTGCAGTGCTTTTGTCACTAAAATGTGAAACAAAGTTGACTTCACTAAATGTTTATTAAACCTTGTACCTTTTTGCCTCATGATATTATTGTTGTATCACATTGGATTAATGTGATGGACACATCCTGTAGAGTTGGTTTAATAAACATGTATCTCATGGCCCTCTGCCTCGTCTGTGTATTCAGCTGAGTGTTGCTGAAAAGAGGAATTCCATTGGCTCTGCATGGTGCCCTCTCCCTGTTTCAGACATTCCAGAGGTGAGCAGAGGTCATGCTGGTAGCAGAGCTCCAAGTTCCAACAAGTTACTCCACATGGCAGGTACAGATTTCATTGCACACACATTGTATATATTTTCACCTCCCGCCCACACTACCACAGTCTGAGGCTCATGTTAGACCTGGGTTTTCTGGAGAGGCACTGTCACTCCTGAAATCTGTTGCTTCTGCTCTTGGGATCAAAGCCCAGAATGCTCCTGCAGCCACCTTTGACTAGTGTTTCCCCCAGCCTCTCTTCTTTGTGATTTTGCCAACTGGACTGGTCATTCGTTGGACCACACTCACCACAGTACACATTCCCCACAGATTTGTCCAGCTGTGAGTCTGATAGAGACCTCTTGATCTAGTGTTCCAGTTCTTGCTCTGGGTCCAACCCAGCTTGTATTTTCTAATGCTGCACCCTGTGGAGGGACTGGACGTTATGAGTCTGCTGATGTATAATAACTGCATATCATTGCATTTAAAATGTAATAAATCTCAATCTAAAGACAATTTTATGTAAATAATGCAATAACTTGTTTTGTATATAATATAAGTAATTACTTCATTGGTTGTTTTATTGATGTAATTTTGGTGCCAATTTCTTTATATGAAAAATTCAACTTTTGAGATTCATGGATACATTTAGAAATATACATTGTTACTGTAAAACAGGAACACACACAATCACAACTGGAACTATGGACCACACATCCCATGCTATAAGTTAGAGTGGATGACTTGTTTAAGTGACATGATTTCATGATAGATATAGAGCATGAAAACAAAGAAAGCTTTCAATCCACTCCTGAAGCATACTTTGTTTAAAATCAAAGCCAAATCTTTTTAGATGTTTTCATCTAAATATTTGGGACTTTAGTTTGACTCAGGTCCAGATACGTGACCTGATTGCACGCGTCTGGTCACAGGCTGCTGGATGAAGCAGAACATGCGCATTAGATCTGCAGCCTCTAATTAGTGAGAGGTGAAGTATATTCTGGAAACTTTCTCCACCAGGAAAACAACAACATTAATCAAACAAAAAGTAACTCAGTACTTATACTCAATTATTGTACAACAGTAAATGTCTTTATATTTCTCCTCTATTACGTTTCAGAGTGAAAGATGGTACTTTTCACACTACTACATACTACTTGTTTAACAGCTATATATGTGTGGTCCAGCGATGCACTGAGGGATGGTGATCCAAGCAGAGGACTCAAATGCACGATCCGAGACAGGAGGTGAGTTTAAGCATCTTTACTGAAGCAGGCAGGGTTCAGTACACAGAGAAAGCAGTATTTACACCGAAGGAGCCGACACTAGGAAACAGAGTGCTGGTCCGCTTGCTACTAGGAACAACGACGACCTTGCAGCAAAGGGAGGCCGGACACTGCCTTAAATACACACAGGGGTGATGAGTGAATGGCAACAGGTGGCTGATGCGCTGACGTGAAACAGCTGAGGGACCAGAAGAGAGCCTAGGCTTTGGTGGTTGGTAATGCACCATAAAGTTGGGTGCCAACTGCCATAAAACATCAAGAAGAAGAAGAGGAAGAAGAAGAGGAAGAGGCACTTATATGACACTTGAATAATTTAAAAATAAAATTATATTTGGTGCGCTGACTATATTCTAATGATATTCCTGCTGTGACACTACCAAGCCTGGCAATCACAGACACTAAACGTGGAGGCAAGAAAGCAAAATGTGGATAATGAATGCCGGAGATTCCACATACCATAGCACAATGACTACTGTTTACACTGTTAGTGAAAACTATGAATTTCATCTGATCAGGAACACTTAATCAGCTGGAGTTTCGTCCACTGATTAAGTCATTTTTAGTCTTGGGACAGTTCTGGAGTGGTTCTAGTGTCTGAGGTCTGAATCTGACTGCTCTTTGAAAGAACGGATCAGCCCCAAAAATTAAAGGAACACTTTGAAAACACATCAGATCTCAATGGGGAAAAAATCATACCGGATATCTATACTGATATGGACTGGGTAATGTGTTAGGAACAAAACGATGCCACATCGTTTGATGGAAATGAAAATTATCAGCCTACAGATGGCTGAATTCAAAGACACCCCGAAAATTGAAGTAACTCAAAATGGTACTCAGTAGTTTGTATGGCCAACACGTGCTTGTATCACGTCTGTCACATGTGCTCAGGGTGAACCTGCTCTCATCTGTGAAAAGCACAGGGTGCCAGTGGTGGACCTACCAATTCTGGTGTTCTACTGGAAATGCCAGTCGAGCTCCACGGTGCCGGGCAGTGAGCACAAGGCCCACCAGAGGACGTCGGGCCCTCGGGCCACCCTCATGATGTCTGTTTCTGATTGTTTGGTCAGAGACATTAACACCAGTGGCCTGCTGGAGGTCATTTTGTAGGACTCTGGCAGTGCTCATCCTGTTCCTCCTTGCACAAAGGAGCAGATACCGGTCCTGCTGCTGGGTTAAGGACCCTCTACGGCCCTGTCCAGCTCTCCTAGAGTAACTGCCTGTCTCCTGGAATCTCATCCATGCTGTTGAGACTGTGCTGGGAGACACAGCAAACCTTCTGGCAATGGCACATATTGATGTGCCATCCTGGAGGATTTGGACTACCTGTGCAACCTCTGTAGGGTCCAGGTATCGCCTCATGCTACCAGTAGTGATGCTGACCCTAGCCAAAGTGCAAAACTTGTGAAAACAGTCAGAAAAGATGAGGAGGGGAAAGAAATTTCAATGGCCTCCACCTGTAAAACCATTCCTGTTTTGGGGGTTGTCTCATTGTTGCCCCTCTAGTGCACCTGTTGTTAATTTCATTAACACCAAAGCAGCTGAAACTGATTAACTGACCAGATCAATATCC
>JAVQJF010007837.1:0-12427 GCA_036023855.1 Gadopsis marmoratus
TTTGGTTCACTTACTTTATAATGCTGCTATGGTCATTACTTTCATATGTCCACTACTTTTTATAATGTGGTAACTTTCTTTATTACCGTCATATAGTAGGTTCATTACTTCTATAATGCGGCTATGGTCATTACATTGCTTTCATATGTCCACTACTTATAATGCTGCTACTGTCTTCATCACATTCATATAGTATGTTCATTACTTCTATAATTGCTGCTATGGTCATCACTTAATTTACTCATAAACTCACTCACTTACTTATTACCACGGCCGTGTACTTATTGATTTGATTTTATTACGTGTGCTCTTTACCCATGTTATTTTACCTCTTATCTGCACTGTCCACCTTTTGCTGTAACAATGTAAATTTCTCCCCTGTCAGACGATTAAAGGATTTCTGATTCTGATTCTGAGAGTGAGCCAGAGCCGGGAAGTTGCAGCCGGACAGATAAACAATAAGCTGAAACTCGCTATGAAGCTCCACAAAGCTGAGGGAAGCTGCAGCTTGAGGTGATATTTCTCTGCAGGTTCATCACTATGAGCGAGAGAGAGACTACTGCAGTTTACAGATTGTATCCAGATTACAGTTTAAATGCCTAAATGCCTCAGCAAGGCTCCTGACAGCAGCCAAGAGGAGATGGCATATTAACTTCATTTTAGCTTCACTGAACTACTGCTGTTATTTAAGAGTGATTTTAAAATTTTATTGAGCACCCTGGAGGCACAACATAAATTAGCTATATCGCTGAGGTTTTAACCCTTTATATGCCACCGTTGAGCCTGAGTTCCTGGTGAGGAATATTTAGATATTTTCACAGAGTATGCTGACCTGACCTTCTAGAGACAGACATATTGTCCCCCTAAAAATACCTCGTCCTTTACTTGAACTAGGATCTGTTTTGACGCCACTTTTTAGAGTATGTTTTCTTTGTTAATATGTACATTGCATTCACTGTAACCTCACATGCCCCAAACCGCTTCACTGCCTTTCTCTCCTCAAATTATTTCATTTAAATGGTTTATTTACTCACATTTTATTCACATTCTCTTTCTTTAATTCCTGTCTTTATTTTTAGTTACTGTGTTCTGCAGGACAGGACGAGAAGCATATGAAAGAAGAAAACAGAGTTTAAGGCCATGAAAGATACGGCAGCAGAGAATCCAACTTTAGGGAGAAAAATGGAAGAAAAAGCGACAAAGGCAGGGAAAAAGAAAAAGGCAGAGGAGGGTGTCAATTAAACTGCTTTCTCCTAGTTAGAGAAACAACTATTGTGCCAGGAACAAGGAGAGTGCGACTATCGACGAAGAAGAAGAAAAAAAAGACAACCACCTCAGTGTG
This sequence comes from Gadopsis marmoratus, assembly GCA_036023855.1. Lineage (NCBI taxonomy): Eukaryota > Metazoa > Chordata > Actinopteri > Centrarchiformes > Percichthyidae > Gadopsis > Gadopsis marmoratus. Next base: position 1,343 of record JAVQJF010007837.1, read on the forward strand.
CAGAAACTCACTGCTGAACAAGAAACGACAGACAGAGAGAGAGAGAGAGAGAGATACTCACAGGCAAACAAACAGAAAGACAAGTAAGTGATAAAAGTGGAATATAATACTACCTATTCTCCACTTCTTGTGCAACATACATAAGTCTTTTCAGTCTGGGGCAAACAGCCTTGAGTTCTCTAAAAGCCGGTGGTGTGCTGGTGTTTGGCGAGGTGCAGGCTGAATCCCTGTAACATCTGCAGTTGTACAAGTGAGTCGGCACAAGCTGACAGGTGTGCAGGAGAGAAAGAAGAAGCTCTTATTCGCACCGTTTACTGAACCCTGCTATTGGCGCATCATGAATGACGATCACAATTTGGGCACTGACATTTTCTCAAATGGTGTCATTTAAGCAAAACCGCAGATACCTTGATGAAGGTCCTGCTACCAAACTGTCCGTTTGTAAATGGAACATAGATGTGGAAAAGCCACAATTCTCTCTAAATGTTTTTTTATAAAAACTACATAAAGAAAGTAAACTTGAAATGCGGCCTTATAACCTTTGCTTTAATCCCCCTCATAGTATGCATAACAAAGCTCAATCTACACAGTAAACTAATGCTAAAAAAAACTGGTTAAAGTTTCTGATGATATTTATGGTTGAAAATACACTTCATCCTTCTGTGTACTGTGGTCGGACCTTAATCCTATGGTGCCTATGTTTTTTCAGTCATAATAGAAGTATTCTGGCAAGCTTGAGGGGTCAGACTAAATAATGAGAGGAATGTTTTACTACTTGCTCTGCCTCAGACCGTAACAACCTAACTGGTAACAATTCGATTTAGGATGATGTTCAGTTTGGCCAACCCAACGCAAGCCTGGCTACTCTTTTGTTAAAAAACACATCTGATCTCAAACCCTCTGTTAAGACAAAAGCAAAAACAACAGATGATGTATTTGTGGCTAATACTGAAGTGGCAGTCTTTACGCTGTGCTATCACTTGTTCTCATTCTGGGTGATGCAGCTGTCGAACTGTCAGCTTCCTAATTCAATACATCACACAGTGGTAAATGACACCAAGCCTTCTGGGAAGCATGACATGACAAAAAAAAAAAGACACGGTTCAATATGACACACTTCTAAAAGTAATACTTATTTACTTATAGACTAAAATAATTCAGGGAGGCTCTCATGTTTTGGAGTATTTGTGATGGAAATGTGTCGAGCACTACAGGCACTGTTTCACGTTCCTGCGTTCATACATACGCTTTGTTGCCTTACGGACACAAAATGTTAACAGTAAGGCTGCGCAATGCACAAATATGTTTCTAAATCTAATCTGCATTACTTTTTTATCTGCTACTAATCCTTCACTCATTTATAAATCAAAGATAACCCCCTGGGAAAAGCTTTGATCAATGACAGCCCGGCTGTTACGTTGCACAAGTCCTACAGACAGAAGAACATTTTAAATTGTATTAAAAATCAAACAACAAAAGTTAACAAGGCTTGTAAATATTCATAGAAAAGCAAGTGTCACGTGTTGCCTTCACTTACTGTTGGTTTTGAGGCGGGCTGGCTCACTGTTGCGGCTTCCTGCCTGGTTGATAGCCTTGACAAAGAAGATATAACGGGTGCCACTCTGCAAGCCGTGCACCGTGTAGTGGTTCTGCTTGATGTTTGGTACGATCATCCAGCTGTCTGCAGAGTTGTACAAACCTGGCAGATCCACAGAAACACACACACACACACGCACACACAGCATGAGTAACCAAGTTCTGTCGATGTGTTCAGGGTAAGTAGAGCGGCAGCGAGTCCTGCTGAGAGTCTTTTCTGTGATGTTCAAAAGAGCAAAAACAATTCTCCCCCAAATCTGACCAACAGTATGTTATTTTTTTTTCTGCTCATCACACGGTAAGAAGCTCAGAGATCATACAGTCCTTGATGTTATGCAACATTCATGTGTACACACTGATCCATCCCATTACCTTTCCATCAGGTTTATCGTGGCATGCTCCCCCGAGGCAATATTGTGTGTTCACAAAGCTGAATCTATAACCCAACAAGGTACTTACACGGTATGACAAGTGAATGTCTCTAGTAAGCGCCTGGGGGCAAGCGAGGGTGCTAGCCTTCAATGTTCAAACGTATGGAAACGTGGGAAGTACTAACATGAAGCCAGCTGTTGGGCGCTTTTATTGAACGCTAGCTTGGCGTAGAGGGTTAGTAAAGGCTGGGCTCTGCAGTCACCTGCTTGTAAACTGTCTTTTCAGTCTCTCAGCTGCAGCAGACTGTGGCGGGTAAAAAGGAAATCTCAGCTCAGGGCTGAGGACAGGCTTCTCTACAGTGGGTGCTCCTTTGACCCCTAGTCTAGTGTGAGATAACAGGGATGAATTTGCACATTAACATCACTGCCATTTTGACCGTTACTGACCCGCCACATTACCACCGCAAATGTTATTTATCAAATGGTGTTTGCCTGATTTCAAAGCACAAGGTGAAAGGTGCGCATTAAAGATGGGAGAGGTCGTGTGGAGGGCAGCTGTTTATTTGAATCAGATATTGCAAAACATGAGAGCTGGCGGAGTGTGAAGCTACTGCACTTCAAGAAACACGCCGCTGTCAGGCTGCGATTTGCCCAGACTTTATTGGCATTGTCACAGAGTACAGGTGAAGAAGAAATCTGATAAACATTTCTTAGCAGCTTCCTCTCCAACTATGGTAACTGTGCTTGTTTGTGTAACACAGATGAATATTAATGAGTTATTAATTACACTGACAGTTAAACCTTGAACTTCACTAACAGCACGAGTAATACTGCCATGATGTGCCGACATGAGACCAGATGGAAATTATGTTTTACGAGCAAACATTTGCGAGGCAGCTCTCACAAAGACCCGCTGACTGCCCGACTTAAAATTTCGCTCACCCACCTACAAAATTCTGAACACATTTAAATAAACCCTTGCCAATACAAACAAAGCATCTTGTTTAGTAGCACTACAGCTGAGGTGAGTGTTTGAAGACTTGAAGGTAGAATAACAATCATTTTCATTGTCTCGTCTCTCCCCCACCCTTGCAGAATTTCGGGGAACTAAAAATCCTGAAAGGGAGAGAGCTCTCAGGGCCGTGCATGCCGTGCCCCTTCTGGCGAGGATGCATTGTGAATTATTGAACAAGATGGCAACGGCATGCATAAGTAATAGCCGGGAGTCTGCTTGTAAATATAAATACTTCACAGGACGCAAACAAGGCCTTTAAAAGTGAGGTGGCTTTAAGAATGAATGAGGGGAGTTGAATGTTAAAAGTTATAGTGAAGGCCGCGTCTTTACAGATCTGCCGACTTCCACGACCTTTTCTCAGACAAAGAAAACGCCATGGAGGGCTTTCAACTTCCTTGAAGTTGAGAGAGAGAAAGAACCTTCTTCACACCTTTCCTCTGCACGATCCATTCTGTATGCAGAGCTGGCCGGCAGAGTCTTCTGCATTTCACTTCTTGCAAATACGCATCCACTGTCAACAATAAAATCCTATTGCTGGTTTCCTCACAAAGTATGTTGTTCTACTGAGACAGCTGTCCCTTGTTGTTATGAAAATGATTCCTCCCACCTGTCGTTTCAGCTACATCCTGTGGAAATTAGGGAGGCTACACTGTTATGTGGGCTTTCAAAAAGAGATACTGGGGAAAGACGAGGGAGATGGACTTCACGCTGCTTTCCATTTTTAAGGCTTTTGATCTACGTAGCACCTCTCCCTCTTTGCTAAATCAAATTAGGTCAGCACATAGCAATACACTATGTTTCCCACTGAAGGGGGGTGCTTTCTGACATTAGTCAGGCTGCTCGGGAGAGCATTGTGACTTCAAAGTGTGGTGGAGCAGTATGAATGTGAATGTGCCACTGTAAAAAGACAAAGGAAACCGGGAGGAAATGGATCGGCTTGTGTCTTGCATGCTGACATCAAGTGTGTGTGTATGTACAATGTGCTTCTATGTGTGTGTCAGTGTGCTCAGACTCAGAAGCGAACAGATGAGAAGGGAACAGGAACACTAAGTATCCTGGGAATGGAAGAGGGTTCGTCTTGATGATGCAATATAGAGTTAATGGTGACTGTGTGTGTGAGCAGCTGTGCACCAATAAAAGAAATAAAACGCAAAAAAGCTTCACCTGCATCTTTGTCTTGGTGCTTCTACGTAACTTTAATAAGTGTACTGTTGTCATATTAGTTTCCAGCAACATTTCATCAAACACTGCTGCAAAGATTGAGCCTGCTGATACTCTGGTAAAATCTCCCTTTGTTTCAAACTCTGAACTGCCCTAACGCCCACTGCGATGCTGCTTTTCAACTGTAATAATCGTATCAATACTTCACCACAGGCCAGTGCTTATGAATACACATGAAGGATAAATGAAGCCATCAGCTGGAGTCAGCAGGTACAGGTATTGCTAGTGTGGTTAACATGCAGGCCTCTGAGAAAAATGTCCAAATTAGCTTTAGAAATGGGGGGAAAAGTGGTTGAAGTCATGCGGAGGTGGGAGCAGGGGTTTGGACTTCTATTACTCCATGCAGATACAGTAAATTTGCTTCAGCCGAGCAATGCAGGAAAACATATTCGTATGGCTTTTAAACCGTGTTTTTTTTTTATAGTGTCAAAGTTATCACTATGATAGTGTAGATGAGGAGAGGCAACACTGGTGCTGTGGATGTGTAGTGGCAAGGCTTTTTACCTGAGGGCCATGATGATGATGCTGTTAGTCTCTTATGCAAACATGTTGCAGTATTTCCTCTTAAGGCAGTCAAAATGTGTAAAATTCTATTTGTTTATTTCAAGATTATTTTTGCCTTCATTAAAAAGATCAATTTAAAATAACAGTTTGACATTTTGGGAAATATGCTCATTTGCTTTCTTAAGAGTTAGCTGAGAAGATTAATACCACTTTGCTAAATATGTAGCTACAGTCGAGAGATGGTTAGCTTAGCATAAAGACTGGAAGCAGGGGGAAACTCCACCTACCAGCAATTTAATTTTTAATAGTTTTAAACCACACAAAAACCTAAGTGTAAAAAAAATTATGATACAGGGTTTAATAAGATGGACTATTTCTTGGCTGGGGGGAGTGACTCACTGTGAAGTTGCCAGAAAACCACTGGCATTAAAGTGGAAACGCATATGCTGAAAAGTAACCCTTAGTATCTCACACTATTTCATTTCCAAATCAATTAATCAGCAATTACACTTGGCTTTTCTGTTTAAATTTCTCTCTCATTCTCTGGTTCACTGCCATCTTTCTTGATCTTCATCGCATGAGTGTGCGAGCATGAGCATGTGATTCCACGGTGGAAAGAAAGACATATTTACGGAGTGGGTGTACAGTATAAGGGGATATTTGGGGATGCTGGTTGGCAGATTAACAAATGGGACAACAACACTAGACACATGCAACATGCAAAGGGACACAGGTGGCAGCTACACTGTTACAGTGCAGATATCTTTACTTGCGGTCATATTTGGCTTTTTGACACTGCTTACATTTCTCTATGCTATTTGGTTTCACATGCTGATTCTATTTTCTACTGCTGTGCTTGGATGATCCTGCAGAGACGGGGTTCACAACACCCCACAACCCCCATTCCCCTCCTCGTGGGAAAGCCAAGGCCGAGGATGAGGCCAGCCGAGAGAAAAAGAGAGAGACAGCCTGGCGCTCAAGTGGGAGCATTTAGCCACTTGGAAAGTTAGAGAAAAATGCTATGGTAAAAACTCAAGTGGCATGGCAGGCTAAATGGGTTTCTCTCTTTCTCAGTTTCTCCTGTGAATCTCGGAGGACTCTGTGGCAGCACACTGCTGAATATCTGAGTCACTCAGTCTATCGCAGCTGAAATGTAACCCGATGTTTCAAATGGCTGGGGCACTTGAGTTGCATGGTTAGATGGAGAAATGTCAGACTACACAGAGGCGAGGAGACGAGACGAGATGATGAAAGAATCAAAGAGGGGAGGGAAAGTGGAGAGGCACAGGTGTGTGTGTGTGTGTGCACATGCTTGAATGTGCACGACTATTTACATTAATCATATCCGCCTCATATCGGTGAGTGGTCATTTTCACTTCCCCTATGTAACCATTATCCACTCAGGATTTTAAATAATGTCCAGGAATATTAGAACACTGAATGAGGGTGGATTTTGCAAAATTTCAAGAGAAAAAGACCCATGACTACTGTGGTCATATAATGCCATAGCCCCAACTGTGGGCAAAATGTCATGAACCTCTGCAGGATTGTTCAGCTATAACATGTGCAATGTGTTATCTAAATGTGGTTGCAACGCCACAGTGTGAATTTGTCAGCCAATTATGGAAAAACAATGGCTCATTCTGGTATAACATACAAAATATAGGTAGGATAAGACAAGCCAAATTTCTACTATCTGTGACCACTGTGGTGGGTTTGACTTAACCAAGGAATTTAACGACATGTGCAGAGTTTTCACACAGCTTAAACAAAAACCAGACACTAAATAGTGAATCTATTCGAAGCATCCCCTTGTGATATGTACTTCATGTCCTATATTTATTATTAAGTAGGCTTGATAACTCAGCTCTCTCTCTCTATAAATACAACCAAAGACTAAAGCTGGGCAGAAAATCTAGGTTATGCAACACAGTTGGTACAAAATATTGAACATATGAAAATAAGCCTGAGCAATACTGAATGTATTGTGGTGCTCCAGTTTATTTCTCTTTGTAACTGCAGAGAGGTCAGTGCGAATGGCGTATTTATTTGTGTTTCTTTTGGGCTTGTGCGTGTGTAGGCACAGATATGTATCTTTGCCTCATCGTGGCTGGGTGAATTTTTATTATGGTGTATACTACTATAAATCTGCCCTCTCTTGTGTTTGTGCTCATTGTTCTTCTATATTTCTTCTATGTTCTATATTTTTGTGCATTTGTGAGTCAAAATAAGTCAGTTTCAATAGACTTAAAGGGAGACTTTGTCACAAAGATACTGGTACTAAAATGTAGCATAACATTAGCACACTTAGGGAAGAATCATAAAGTCAGAAAACTGACTCAGTAATGTCAGTCATACAACAATATCTTAGTAAAAGCTAACATTAGCCACCATAAGCTACTGGTCGCACGTGAAGTCCAAGTGAAGCTGTAGCAGCAAAACCCCTGAGTGTATTGAACTGAGCATGATGGTGCTTTGTTAATTGAACTGCTGATGCCAGAGAGATCCATTGATCTCTATAGTCTTTGAAGTTACCATGCAGGTGTTTTTGCTCTAATGCCATAGCAGGAGGCTACGTGGTAGCGGCCTTCAAGAATGTATTACCACTTATTCTCTTGGCGGCTGTATTGCTACTGGATGGGATTGTTCTGCCTTCTCTATCAACTTAAACCTTTAAGATATTCAAACACAGGTCAACAAAGTATTTTATCCCTCTTGGCCAAACCTTGATTAAACAAGTCCTTGAATTGCTGAAATGCAATTGTGTGAACATGATCTTCCCTCAGATAATGCGTGCTCATCTCATTTTCTGTATTACCATATCTGTGTATGTGTGTGCGTGTTCTCATTCACTCACTGATGAAATTCGTCTGGCCGGTGTAGATGGTGTACTGCAGCTCGTAGGAGGTGACGCTGAACTCGTCCTCTGACGTCCAGTGAACGGTGATGGTGTCATGAGAGGCGGTGCACAGCTCGTCTCTTATGGATGGCGGGGTGGGAGCTACATGTGGAGGGAACAACAATGATTCATAGTAAAATCAAACATCAGAAATGGTCATAATTAACTTGGTAAATATAGACGGAATACTTGGAAAGATAACATGTCATCTTAAGATTAGTACAGCTTTAAATGCAGGAAACAACTGCCAAATTTCTCCTTAAAGGTAATGTGATGTTTTTACATTTCTAAGCCTTGTAATGTAAGTAGTTATAATAGTACATAATGCCACTGTATGGAAAACCTTGTACAGTATATCCACATTGACAGCTAAGAAAAGTTACATTTTAGCTTGCATGCATATACCGTATGTATGAAATGTTATCTAAAGGGTTTCATGTGCCAAAGGGTCTGAGAATTTTGTCATCGAAGAGAGGACTATTTTGTCCTGTAAAAAAATTCTATCACAAAACAGCAGCGTATACTTTAAGAAAGCTCTCACCTGTTAGGTAATCTAGTCCCTCTAGAATCTTCTTTTCTCGGGAAAAGTCCAGGGCAAAGTTGTCAAACGCCTCATTCAGGTTGACGTCAGGGATGAGTACCTGGGAGGAGGCCGTCGCCATGGCAACCCTTTTTTAGAGCAGTCAGGACATGGCAGCGAAGAAAGGAAATGTCAGGAGAACGGCAGAGAGGTTTGGGAGCAGAGGAGGGCCCGGGGGTCAGATGAGGTGATGAGAGGAAAAGAGGGGGAGAGCAGGAAAAGATGAAAGGTAACAAAGAGGCGGACAAACACGAGGAGAGAAGTGAAGTGACAAGAGGGGAGAGGTGGTAGACAGCAGAGTTTGTGAGAAAAGATGAGAGGGAGGGGGAAAGAAAACATAGAGGATAAGAATATAAAAAATAAAAAAATACAATATAGATGATAGGCAACCTATCATAAGCTATCGCTACCTCCCAGTTGTATGTTAACCCAGACAGCCATCAAAACACAGACACACATTGACTCCAGAGTCTGTACAGCTTTATGGAAACTTGTGCCTCCTTATGCTGTGAGCATCAGTGAGCCATCTGTGGCAGGAGCCAGCCTGAACCACAGTGCTGGCAGGGTTACACAGCAGAGCAGGGCAGAGCACAGACCAGCGCTAGTCCTTAAGACTTTTGTTCCTCAGTGAAGAGAAACCAGCGAGTCAGTAAAGAGCCCTGGCCAAGTGCTGGGGAAAAAAGCAGCATTAAAGCTGCTACGCTAGCTGCAGATTTTGCACAGACCTTTCGTCTGTCCTGCAACAGGATAACATGGCTGCATACACAAAGAAAGAGAGAGATGAAAGCTATAATCAGAATGACACCTTTCTTTTTGTCCGTGCATCTAATGAATAAAATGAAGTGAGATCAGACTTTTCTGCAGCAGACAGGTTCAGAGTGCATGGTACACTGTTAATAGAGAGAATACTACAGCACAAAGACAGAGGGGTGCATTAATACAGAAAGCCGCAGATGTGAGGAAACAGCTGGGCGTGTCTTACCATTGATTGTGAGTGCCTTTGTTGTGTTTGTCTCCTATTTTGTGGCCTTTTTTTTCTTTCTCTTTCTCAGTAGCCTGTTGTGCACATGTGCAGCTCTCTGTGGCAGTAATGTATAGTAGTTACACTACAACACTACTGTGTGTGTGTGTGTGTGTGTGTAGATGTGTGTCATCACCCACCTTTCCGCTACATTTCGGGCGGTCTGGAGGAAGCGAGCGTGGTCATTCTCCTTCAGGCTCTGTTCGGCTTGTGTGATGAGGGAGCTGGAGCGCTCCAGACACTGGCGACAGTTTGCAATCTGCTGAGCCAGCTTACGCAGTTTCATCACCTGGAACACACGCAAATGCATTACACATGTTGCCATGTTGCGACGCGCTGATTTATATTAATTTGCTCTATCTGAGCCTTGAAGGCATACACCACTGTTTTGGTGACTAGACTGTTGAATTTTTCTCTTAGAAATGAGAACACAGTACAACAGTACTAACTAACTTACCACAAATACAACCACCACATTCTTCGACAATGCAGGAACTCTTAGTCATACGCTGTCTTTCATCATCACTAGTTCGCTGGTGTTATTGATCTTTTATGCTCATCTCCTGTGGCTGAAAATAACTTTAGATTTGCTCGTGGAAACTCGTGTCCCCGTTGCTCCAATTCGGAAAGAAAGTGCCTCAGAGCTCCTCGTTCCTCAAAAATGCATCTCAAATGTGGTCCAATGATTTCTGTATGAGGTATTCATCATTGCAACTGTCACTAATCCACAAATCTGTGTGTGCAGAAAATATAATCAAGCTTTGCTGCCAAATTGCTCCAAAACATTGACAGAAAGTCAGTATTGGCAGCACCCCCTGAGGCGATTCCTGCTAGGTGAAACCAACACGATGCCATATTGCAGACTATCAATATAGCTGAAGTTGTATTGCTGTACGAGAACCACAACATTAAAACAAACACATGCCCTCTGCGGGAATCTCGGATAGATGTTGAATGTGTTTGACGCTGCTCAAATATTATGTTGTCGGAGGAATCTTTGAATTGTAGGAACAGTGAGATACAGAAGACATTATCGCAGCTTAGGAGTGGATCTGATGAAAGGAGGAAAAACAATCAGCATTATGTCATTATATACTCAGCCTTGCCCAAATCTGCCTTTTCTATCGCCTTGTGACTGATGTCTGTTGGCTGTCACACACTCAATAATAAACCTCTAGATTTAGCAGACAGATGCACAGACAGGTAATCGCAGGGACAGGACGACACCGAGAACGCAGCAGAGAGGACAGAGCCCCGAGAGTTGAAGCCAGCCCATTGGCTCTTTATTCTCACGCTGACCTCATGAACACGTTGCATGATAGAAGTGCTGAGGTGAACAGCATAATGCACTGTGTTATCTGATATAATCAGAGGCACAGCATGCTGCTCCGTCATACGTTTGCATGTGTCCGTGGTTGTCTATTAAAGAGCGAAATATCGAGAAAAAGACTTGCTAAATGGACTAGAACCTACTATGGATGCACTGCCCCTGCCCTGACCAACCAAACCACAGTAATCTATCTCCAGAAACAGCTGGAGCTGGAGGAACACCACGTCCTGAAAACCAAACAAGAGAGGGACGTGTAATGGCAAATTCGATATGTACTCATATTTTCTATGTACTGAGTTGTTACTGTCTTAACAGCCTGTAGTGCTGATCTCTCTTTTCTCACGCCACATCTTAAGTTGTTTATAAAGTTCCTTCCCTTGTTTGATTAATAATAAGATGTAGATATGCCATCCACCTGCACAATGTTGAACTGTCAAGGCCTACCTTGTGATACACTCAAGGTCTACTTTGAGATATGAGTTTCAACTTTCGACTGATCTCACCACTCCCTTTTCCTCCTTGTTTCCTTCTGACCTAGCAACCCACTC
>JAVQJF010007843.1:0-11033 GCA_036023855.1 Gadopsis marmoratus
CCCACACACACACACACACACACACACACACACACACACACACACACACACACACACACACATCCCCCCTCCCACCCACTCCTCTTTTGTCTCATCCTCACTCCTCTTTTCTCTCCCCATTTCCCTTCATAAATTTGGCTTTCTTCCTCTTGTCAACTCGTTCCCATCTTATTTCCTTTTTACCCTCCCATATTTTTTCCCTCTCATATTCTTTATGCCCCTGTCCTCGTACCTGAAGTTTAATTATGTAGTTCTTAATCACAGTTGCAGCCTGAATGGCCTTCACAACAGCCACATTAAGAGACAATGGGTGAAAACAACAGCTCCTGACCTTCGAGACCTTAGAGGACACGCGCAGATGAAACCTCCCTCTCTGTGGTATCCTCATCTCTGCTCCCCTCTCCTCTCCTCAACAATGAATGAAACGGACATTTGTCAATGACTACAATATCTATCGACACAGTAATCTATGGAACTCTGCTTATCAAAGTCCAATAGCCCATTAGTATTTCATCCCCTAGTGCATGTCTATTTGTATCTGTCTGCGTGCTTCAGCCAAATCAGGATGAAAAATTATCCTGTGATAAGTCACTGATTGGTTAGCTTGGGGGCGCTGCCATGGTGACAGGGGTTGTTGATGTATTCTTGCGTGTTAACATTCTGAGTGCGTCACCCTACTGTCTACCTGCCCCACTTGAATCAGCCATCTGAGTGTGTGTTTGTGTGGGAGGAAAGAGATTAGGTCTGTTTCTGTGCTTGTTGTAATTGTTTGTACACGTTTCACGCATGGGGCTGGGCGGGTACAATGTTGTGCAGCAGATGCAAGTGCAAATTCTCAATCACGTGCTGGTCACAAGTCGCAGAATTGAAGACCGGCTAGGAATAAGAAGGGAAGCCCCACAATAAAAATAAATAAACAACTTTTTGTGGTTAAGATAATAAAATATGACGAAGAGATCGGGGTTGCATGGGCTGGATAAAATAAATAATCCCTGGAGGGATATAAGAAAAGATCAGACTTCTAAAGGAACAAAGAAGAAAATACAGATTTGACAAGAAAAACTAGGTGACAAATGTTTCTTTTAATTTCAAATCTGCAGCTACAGTTGTATCTCTGAGGAACCTCAAAGCAACCAACCACCCAGGCAAATGTTTCTAATGTTCCTACTGTTTTGATGCTGACCTCTTTATTTTTTTCTTTTCTAGGAACTAACCATGCTTTTTTTTTTTTTCCCTCTCTCCACATGACCCCCTTGCCTTTCCTATTTGAACGTCTACCCTTATCATCTCATCTCTTCCTTATCCAACCCCAAACACCCCATGGCATCTGCCTCCCCCCGCCTCGCCTTTCAGTCTGCAAAGTGGGGTTTTACCGCTCGCTGCTGGAGTCTTTGGCCTGCAGTAAATGTCCACCTCACAGTGTGTCCAGGCAGACAGGAGCCACTGCTTGTAGTTGTGAGGAGGGATACTATAAGACTGACTCAGACCCTCCCAATATGGCTTGCACATGTAAGGATATAACACCTTCTTCTGCACATTCTTACTGCTGATTTTACTGCTCATGTTGCCAATTTTTGCACAAATGTTGCTCAAATGACATCCAGTGATGTTACTGGATATATTTGTCTTTCTTCTCATCTCTTTCCATCTCTCTCAGGCCCTCCCTCTGCTCCACGCAATGCCATCTCCAACGTCAACGAGACCAGCGTCTTCTTGGAATGGTCGGTTCCCATGGAAACGGGTGGCAGGAAGGATGTGCGCTACAACATCCTGTGCAGACGGGTCTTGCCAGATGGAAGGGGCTTGGAAGAATGCGGCTCCAACGTACGCTTCTTGCCACGCCGTGTCGGCCTGTCAAACACCTCTGTGATGGTAGCCGACCTGCAGTCACACACCAACTACAGCTTCCTGCTGGAGGCTGTCAACGGGGTGTCGGAGCTGGCCCAAGACCACGCGAAGCAGTATGTGTCACTTAATGTGACAACCAATCAGGCAGGTATGTTGCACCAGATCTGTCACAACTGTCAATACTTGCTTTTTTTGCCAATCACAGTCTCCCCATGAGTTCTAAAATCAGCACCACAGCCGTCCCGGTTTTCCCCCCTGTATTTAAACTTGTTCCGAATTTTCCAACACAAATCATTGCCATTTTGCCGTGACTCTTTTATTTATTTATTTTTTCTTTCTCTCCTTCTTATTGAGACCGCGACAGACCAACCTGTGTGCCGGGTCCCTGGCGCGGATATCTGGGTTTGATAACAAAGACACCAGATGATCAAATTATCACAGTATTTGTCCAACAAATCTGTCACTGTATTAAATTTCCCTCGTGCGCCATCCCTGTAGTGAAAGAGGGAGCATTGCACAGTGGAAAGCTTTTTTGTTTTTGCTTTTGCATCCAGATTTGTCATTGAAAAAGCAGCTTGGTCCCCTCAATTAGTCAGTACATTTCATCAACAAGATTTGCAGGAATCGGCGGTGTAATTAAAGCTCTTGATTTGCGGGCTGTTTGTGTGTGTTGGGGGGGTGTCTTGTGTGGAAGCAGGTGGTATTCTGCACGCCTATCAACAGTGATGAATCGGGCTGATGACATGCAAGTTTCTATGTTCGTTTTAGCCTGGGAAGTACTATTATTGATCAGCTCTGAGCGAAGAAGTAATATTCAGCCGGTATGATGTTTTGCACTGGTGCGTGCTGGGAATCTTTTATTATCTGCAATGCCAGAGCAGCTTAGGAAATCTGTGTAAATATAAAATATGTTTGAGCAAGGCACTAAAGTGAGCAGCACAGTGGCCAAACATGAAAGACCATTTTAATATTGGACTATGAAAGAACCCAACTACTCCCCATAGCTGTAAATATTAGAAGCTTTGTTGGAGTTCCTTTAAAGAGATTACAATTCATATCTGCCTTGGGAACCCATTGTTATGTTTACGGGAGGCATGTGCTCGTGTAGTTTATTTTATTTGCTTCTAATGAAATGGGTAGCACACAGCGTAATGAAATGAGAAAAATATGAGGTTAATGCTCTCCTTCCCAAGGCTTCCATCTGTAGGGGAGGCTAGAGGGAAAGAAAAAACAGTTTTGAAGGAGCATGTTTGTTCCTGTTTGCCAATGAACCATCTGTCAAGTAATAGTAGGAAGTAGCAGTAGTAGTGTGGATTCAGTTTGTGTGTGTGTGTGTAAGAGAGAGAGCCAGACGTTTGTCTGACAGTCAAGAGTATTGACGGCCCTCTAACTGTGTTGTCACTGTGGCTGTCAGCAGACTGAGTGGATTACACCATGCGCACTGCAGAGCTCACATTCAGTTTATTGGAGTTGTAGCTGGATTAAAGTTAGCCAGTCACTGGACCAAATGGAGATTAGGGATTACATTAGATTACACATGGCTGGCAGAGTCACAGACAGATAACATGTGCTGCTCTTCGGCATGGGAGCGGTGCAGCCGTGTTTTTAGTATTTCTGTTGTGTGTCGCATAAATATACTTGCTTGACTTTGGAAAGGCCAACACATGCTGGACGCAGTCACTAGCACTGAGTTTGAAGTGTGCAGCAATCGATGCATCAAATCAGTAAATCAAAACTCAATATACGCAGCACCTTTTATGCAGGTTAGTGCGGGTCAAAGTGCTCTACAGGTAACAAACTAATCAAACTAATCAGGTCATGTACACAAAAATACAGAATATATGCAGCTGTAAGATTAAATGTAAATGATTAAAATAAAGACAATACATGAAAGTGAATTTATAAAAAGAACTACTACTTTAGGCTAAACTCAAGGCGGTGGCCATTAAATCATACTAGGTGAAAGCCAGACTAAAGGTATGCTTGAATATTACATTTAAAGATAAACACTTTCCGATACGTTCAAATCCTCAGGCGGGCTGTTCCAAAAGTTCAAAGGTGTTTCGTCAGCATTTCAGAACAACTCGCAGCAAAACAAAACAATAGTTGCTCTGTTTTACAGCGGCATGCTTGGCTAACAGCTCCCCATTTGTCTCGCTAATTTTAACTCCCCGCCGATGCCAAATGGCTGAACTAAAGGTGGGAAATGGTCATTATGGACTGTGATTCCAAAAACACGTACGTTGTCTTTGGAGAAAATAATAGCAAGGATTTGAAAATGCCATGATGCACATAGGTAAAGTCAAGTTGTTGCAGGAAAGGTAATGAAGCACATAAACATTTAATCAACTGGAAGCACTGGAAGATGGACAGTTGTTGCACAGCTGTGCCAGCAGTGCCGTTTAGCTGTTCCAAATATCTGAAATACAGATTGCAGAACATCTGTGTACTCAGGACCTCTCCACAAGATGAGTGTGATGATTAGCATGATAAGAAAGAGGGGAAAAACACATTATATATTAAATGTCCCAAATCGTCGCTTTTTCTTGCGCAATACCAAAAAATCTTGACCTCTTGAGGCCTCCAGAAATATGAAAATGAAGCAACGTGAAAGGGGAAAAGCCCTCTGCTCACCACTCACTGACCTATGCTACGTGTGATGTACGGTCTCAAGTAGCAACTGCTTAATTTAAAGGCTTTAAACTAGACTAAACCCACTTGATTTGACTTCTGATGATGGCAACTGTGTCTCCCATCGTGTTCTGCTATGTTAGACCTCCTTGTGACGCCCCTTCCCCACAGCTGTTACTGTGAGTAAAATGAGATGACGATAATGATGAAGATTAAATAGTCCCTCAATGCCATGCTGAAGAACAATCATTAACTTATCCTCTCTGGTGCAAAGTTCGTTGTGCAAGGCACCTCTAATCCAGCATCGTTGACAGGATGTTGCCAGACGTTGCCAGACGTTCTGCTGCACCATTAACCAAACCAGTCATGTCATGGTGTACACACCCCTGAGTATGTTTCTACATCACTGCAGCAAGGTCAGGCCTTCAACCAGTGGAGGTCTTTTGTGTCATGTCAGTTTAACAATAACCCTGAACCAATAATTGTAATGAAAACTTTAACTTACTCTGATCCTGCCTGGCCTCCTTGTCACAGATGTAATTACCCAATGAGCACCTTGATCAGCCTGTGTGTGTTTTGACTGTGCTTCATCTTGTGAGAGTTCAAAAGGCAAAAACAAGACACAGAGACAAAAGGTACTGAGAGACGGCAGCGACGGGAGGACTAAGACAGAGACTGAGAAGGAGCCAGAGGATCTGCCGCTGATGTGTGGGAAGTGTCGCTCTCGATAAGGGATCCGTGAAATAGGTGATTTCACAGTGTCCCTGTGAAGCCCTGCTGAATAATAAAGTGTTGGCACTTGTGAGGAGGAGAGGAAAGAGAAGGACAGATCAACAGGGCGGAGATAAAGACGTGGAGGGGACAAGCTGTGGAAGAGAAATGATGGTGCGGCTGTGATAAGGAAAGAAAAAGTGAGAGGCGGTAGAGAAAAGGGGGAAATAAAAGGAAAGGAGAGGGGTGAAAAGAGCATAGAAGGAAATAGTGAAAAGGACTGGTCAGAAAACTCTGAGGTCTGGTGCAAGTTAACAATTTAAAACATGCAAGTCATTTATTTTGCACTGCTTTGATGTTGCCTTTCACACCAACGCAGCGTTTGATAAGGTAGCTATCTACAGACCACTATTAAGTTGTAGCTATTAATTTACAAAAGCAGAATAAATCACCAAAGAGACGACGGAACCAACCCCGAAGCCCAAGCGGCGTTTCAAAGTGTCTGTATGTTCATGACGCTTGAATAAAGCGGCAGTAATCAGAATACTTTCTACATAAAAAAAAATGTCCTTCGTGAATCCAAATCATTATAGACAAAGAAGCTTTGAAATCTTATTTGGCCATTAATCGTCAATAATCACAGGAAAGTCAGTCATTTGCCAGCCGTGCCTGACGCATTACATGAGTTTCTGTGGCAGCTCTGTTACGTCTTTATATCTGGCCGTTTGTTGTTCATGTTGTTCGCAGTGTGGGAGCACTGCGTGGTAACTGCACACTAAATGCTCCCATACATTGTTTTTGTTATTGTTGGCTATTAATCAAATGAATCGTGACACATAAACTTGTGGGTGGTAAATAAAAATAAGTGCACAGCCTGGTGCGCTGCCCGTGTGTCTTACCTTTTTTTGTTTTATGCAAAGATTTAAAAGTAGTGGGGTCGCTGGAGTGTTTGCAGTGAGACGGAAATGAATTGAACTTGGAATAGAAAGGGGACCTCTTCAACTTCTTCACTTCCTAGCTGGCCGGGCGCTCTCTTTCTCGCCTCGGTCCGTCACACTAGTCCAGTAAACGTGTGGTATTGCTGTTACCTGAAATGTCTTGTGTTTACAAAGTGCCACCTGTTTCAATGCATTTTGAACGCCGTTCGTACCAGAGGTGCCTAAACACGTCATGTGAAAAAATAGATCATTTCACCACACTGCAGGAGGTTTCTTGTCTGGCAAGACCATATATATGCTTTTAGTCAGCGTGGTTCAGCAGCCATTTTAATTTGCATATGTTGAAGACAGTCGAGACATTTGGTAGATCAGAGCAGAGAGGGTACGGTAAATTGAGAGTGGGTTGGAAAGAAGATGGCCATGGGCATTTTATATTTTAAGAATGGTGGCAAAAGCCCTTTAGTCAAGAGTGGTGAAGTATCGTGGTCCTGGATAGATATCATCATTTCAATGATGATCATTTCAAGCACTCAGACATTAATAAAATGTGAAAAATGTAAGAAAGAAGGAAAAGATGGCGCATGATCCACATGATGGCACATCTTCCTCACTCAGAGCAATATAGGAGAAGGGAAAGAAAGACATTTTTTACTTCAGATTTTATTTTTTTTTTGAGTTCCAAATGACTGCCACTGTTGCAAATGTATGAAAAAAAAACGAGAGTGACATGAGATAGAGCAGGTGGGCGGGAGATTAAGTTGCAAATAAGAAAAGATGACAGCAGCTTTGGTGCTTTTACAACTGTCTCCTATCTCCCTTTCACTCTGTCTCTGGATCTCTCTCTTCTGTCATTCTCTGAGGGTAGTTAAAGGATAATAAACCAGATAGTTGAAGGTCTGTATTGATTTTGGTGATGCTTCAGACAGATAGCGGCCTGAGAGGCTTATGTTCTGCACTGTGATAACGTCGCTCCTATCTGAGGCCAGGGTTGTTACACTGGAGGGCTGCACTCGTCCACTGAATATCTCTCACAACCTTTTCTGACCTCTCCTCACGAGATAGAAGCTCACCGCTTCAGACTGACGGGAAAACCAGAAAATTGCATCACAGAGGTTAATTATGGCCAAGCACCAGGGGTTCATGTACTTTTGTGTTTTGCCTTGCCGTACTGTGGGTGCTCATTAGCAGATGCAACGCGGCACTGGAAGTGTTTAAACCAGGAAGTGTGATTCCACTGTGCTCCCTGTTGCTAAAATGAAAGTGTTGCTGGGGCCCTGTCTACACTCACCATGTCTCCCCCTCGATGTCGCTCCCTCATATCTCATCTCTCACTTTTTTTCCCCATTGTTGTCAACCCACTCACGTGTCTTTCACCCCCCCCTTCACCTCTTCCTCCGTCTCCTCCTCCTGTTCCTTTAGCACCCCTTCCCTCTCTTCCATCACCTCCCATTCTGTCTCTCCATTGGCATTTCTCAGTTATGTCAAACTTGTTTGTTAAGTCGCAGACGCCGAGTCGTGGCACGAAAAGGTGTCAGATTGTGCAGAAAGGTGCCTCTGTTGACTAAAGTGCTGCTTTGGGTGTCACATATGGACGTCGTGCGTCTGTGCTGTTTTGGTATTTGGTGAAAAGGGAAAGTTTGGGCTGAGAAAGAGCAGGCAGAAGTTATCTGATAACTAGGCCGGGCCCGTGATCAACATTTGTTGTTTTGTCAAATGTGATCCAAATACAATAAAGTTCAAGTTCTTTAAGAATTCACTATGAAACTATTCACTGACGCGGCGTGTCCAGACATAATGACAATGACTGCAGGTCTGTAAGTTGCGTGTGAGGAGATTTGAAGTCAGTAGTTCAGCGTAGTCCAGGAAGGACATTCTCTCAAATCTGAGAGTATAAACTTGAGATTCTCCAGTTTTAAGTTGTGTATGACATCTCTCAACCGTAAATTATTGCTGGGGGGGCGGTGGGTTTTTTCCAGTTTAGGAGAACTAACTGATGTGCTAATAGAAATTAGCTCCTATATGAGGACTATCCTCTACCGGGATGCCGAATATGGCAATCAAAGGATCAGGTTCAATTACCTGCCACAAAACACCTGATTTCCAGTAGTTGGATAATTCAGTTACTCAACTCTTTTCATAACAGATTAATCATTTAATAATGTATCAAGCTATTCTGAATGTGTTTTATTTATCGCTCAATATATTTTCAGTTTTGGTCCGTGCATCAGACAAAATAAGCTAATTGAAGCTAAAATCAGCTTAGGCTCTTGGAATTTGGGATTGGGAGTTTTTCGCTATTTTTGTAACATTTGACAGATTAATCAATTATAAAAAAATTATAAAATTAGTAGCTGCAACCGTAGTTAAAATGTAGATATATTTTAGATGTGGAATGTCACATAGTTAATTTAAATAACCACAAATCATAAGTTTGTGCACAAGAGGGTATGACGCCCTCTATTCAAAACTTTTGATTAAATATAGCATGGAAAACTGCATCCATTTTTGGAGGATTTAAACTTAGATTTTGGTGTATTGTTATCCGTTAAGCTGCTGGGAAAAGAAGCCTCTTTCATCATCCCATTCGAGCATTTATACCATTTAAGCATTGGGTGTGTGTGTGCGTGTGTGTGTGATTCGGTTTCTGGTTTCAGGCTTTTAAGATGTTGCAGATAACACTTCTGTGCGACCGTCCACTCAGGATACAGTTACTGTGTTTGTAGCGGTGATTTATTCTCTGTGGAGTTCTGCTGAGGCTATTGAAACCTAAACGGTGTTTAGCATTTGCAGTAGAGGCTTACACGCACACGCACACCCACACACACACACACACACACACACACACACTATCAGGATGTTGCCTGAGGGAGCATTTTGCCTGGTGAAAAGCTCTTTACGTGTCAGAGACTCTCCAACTGTCCCTCTGAGAGATGGGCCAACAGTTCAGGTTACAACAGGATGGCTCGATGATTGATGCAAACTCACACTCACTTGACTTCAGAACATATAGAATAAATCGCTCACACACAAAAAAACTAGAATGGAAACTTGCAAAGCGCCAAAAACAAAATGTAAGACCAAAGAAAAGTTTTCTCCTGTGATCATATTGCAGTTTGAAGTTGGAAACTCACTTGTAGACTCATCACGCTGTCACTACATTAGAGCTATTATAAAATGTGTCTGGTGTCCATTGCAGACTGCCAAACCTGGTGCACTAACATACCAGATGTGTAGAGTCATAGTTGACTTCATGGGTGCCTCTGCCAGCATCTACTGAACAGCGAGATATAAAGGGATAGTTTAATTAGGCACAGGTGCACCTCGGTGCCAGATTGCAAACAGTTTTTTTTTTTTTCCCGAGGCGGAGCAGCTTTGGAACCAGAAATAATCTCAGCGTTTTCGTTAAAGCTCAGTGGACTGTGCCAAATAACCTCAGCGGAGGTTTGGTAACCAACAAACTTGGATTCCAAAGAAGAAACTCTGGGGATATATGATGGAACAATGGCATATTTCTTTCTTTTTTTGTTTGTTTTTTTCTTTTCAACACAACAGCAAAGACAGCTGTCACGTCACAGCGTCTATCCTAACGTGGTGAACCCCCTCTTCTCACCACCATGTTTAAAGTCAGTTTTTCCCCCGTTCTTTTTTTTTTTCGTGATTTTTGCTCTTTGATGTTTCATCTTCAGTTTAATATTTCATAACATACGGCAATCACAGCAAGAATCACGATTAGCTCTGCGAATGTAAACATCAAAGGATGAGGTGTCATCAAAAGAGGACTTGTGAATGCTGATGGTACCCAGTGGATTTTACAATGTTGGCACAGTTCTTCATGTGTTCAATTGCTGTTTATCAGGATGTTATGTCAGTCATGTTGAATACTGAAATTAGATAGACAGACAGATAGGTAGGTACATAAAACTTTATTGATCTCGTGAGGGAAACCGTTTTGATGCAGCACCAGCAACAATACAAAAAGAATAAGCATAAATTAAGATCACAATTGCTGATCTGCAGAAAAACGGTAGAAAATAAAGAGCGGAAATGCAGATTGACCAGAAAATAAGAAAAGAGCTATAAGAACAGGCGTGCAACAAGGGCAAGGTAATATTTACAATATATGCATGATATAAACAGTATGCACAGATGATGTATGCACCGAAAACAAGCTCTGCTGTGTCATGGAGGGGGTGGGATGGATGGTCCACGATGGAGAGCAGTTTGTTCAGCGACCTCCTGCTCCTCACTGACTCTCCAGGTTTTGACCAATGATAGTTTAAGCCTTGTGAATGAGTTTATTGATCCTAAAATTACAGAGATGCACTGAGTTGTATCATATTAAACTGCTGGATTTTTACTACTGATGAAAATGGGTGTGCTTGAAATTGTACGGTCTTTATATTCGTGTGTGTGTGTGTGTCTGTCTGTGCGTGCAGCACCCTCCCCAGTGAGTATGGTGAGGAAAGGTCATACGGGGAAGAGCAGCATCAACCTTTCTTGGGCAGAGCCCGATCGCCCCAACGGCATCATCCTGGAGTACGAGATCAAGTATTTTGAAAAGGTAAAAAATACATATAAAATAGTTCTCTTTTTGCCTCCTTGTACTGCATGAACCCGTGTGTCTGTTCACTGGCCTTGGGCCTGTCACAGAGGTATTGATTTTGCATGCACTCTGAGGCTTCTCTGTATTAGATATACAGCAATACTGCATGTGTTTACAAACCGTATTCCATGTGGCTACAAATAATTTAGCTTAGTGCTTTGTGAAGGTTATAGTTGGTCTCCTGAAAAACATTTACTTGCCACGTAACTTTAAACAAATATGCAACTTTTCACTATATGTTCCATTTTAAAGTTGACGCATAAAGAATATTGACTCAAATGTTTTTCTTTTATTTGATGATT